>JAMPIV010011035.1:0-228488 GCA_024509875.1 Oreohelix idahoensis
TAATGTTAATTGTTATTAGAAGTTGTTTGGTTGGTAGGAATGAGAGGCTAATGTGGATGAATATAGGTGGGGAAATTTTGGGTGGAGTTTGGGATGGGTGAATGATTTGGGGATTGTTTTTTGTTAAGGGTTGGTTGGGAAATGTTAATGTGTTGATTGGATGGGTTGGAGGAGGAAATGTTAGGGGGTGTATTAAGTTGTGTATAGGTGGAGTGGTAAAGGGTTAGGGTGGTTTGGGGATGTTTGGGTTGAGGGTGTGTGATTTGTGGGATTTTAGGGAATAAAAATGATTTGTTAAGATTGTAATTTGTTGATTGGAGAATATATTTGTGTTGGTATGTAATGGTTGGGTTTAGGTTAATTTAATGTGTTTTGGTATGGTGGGGTAGGGTTGGGTTTTGGGATGTGAGATTGTTGGGGAGAGGTACGTGAGATTTTTATTGTGTTTTTTGTGTGATTATTATTTAGAAGGGATTATTGTTGATTGTTATGGGGTATTGTTTATGGGTTGTTGGTTTTTGGTAATGTTGGAGTGAGTGAGATGAGGGGGTAGGGGGGGGGGATTTGTTTGGGTTGAATTGGATGGGTAGATTGTTGGGGTGAAGTTTTAATTGGTGGTTAGTTTTGTAGGGGGGATGTAAGGGGAAAAGATTAGTTCTTGGGGAGATGGTGGTTTTGGGTTAGAGGTTTGGTATGTTTGAGGGGTAATGTGTGGTCATGAATGAAGGGGGGGGGGTGGTTCTCTTGGAGGGTGTGGTATGTCGGGGGGGCTGGATTGTAAATATAAGGGTCGAGAGAAGATTTGTTTGGTAATTCTGGGGGATATGGGTGGGGTAGGGGTCAGGTGTAAGCAGATCTTGTATTGGGATGAGGATAGGTGGTTAAGGAAGGAATACAAATGTGGAGGTCAAGGTAGTGCGGAAGGGTAAAAGTAATGTGAATATAGATTATTTTTACTTCACTAATTTTGATTCAAGGGTAGAGGTGTTGTCTAACTTATGAATTTTATGAGTACCTTGTTTTGGGGGTATTCTAGTGAGTTATTGGAGAAATGTGAACCTACCACACAGATTGCTGGTTTGTGGAAAGAGCAAAATTGATTGAAGGTTACCATTGCGGTGGATCACAAGTGGCACAATGTAGCCGTGATCCACCTGAAACTTCATTAACTTGGTATTAGGAAGTATTTTTGGATGCTTCCACTTGACTTTTAGTGAGGTGAGAAGTCCATTTATTATCAAATTGCAAGAAGAAGGATCCTTGGTTTACAAGATTTGGTCATTCTAGCAAAAAATAGGGATCCTAATCGAATACTAATAAATAAATCATGGTGGGAGTTGTTGGAATATGGTTGAACGGCGTGTATTGGTATAGTTCAAGTTGTCGACTACGACAATTTTCATTCACAGGAATGTGGTGGCCTAAGAGCATGAGAATTGCAAATATTCAACATGCTTATGTGACTCGCGCAGTGATGGGGACATATGGGTTTTGGAACGTTATTGGGTGTACTAGGGTAAGCGAGAGTTGTTTGGTGTAGGATTTATTTTGGCCATTGGGGTGAGCAAGGACATTACGAATGTACTGTCGCTCTTGCAAAGTATGCCAGGAGGTCAAATCTAAAGGACCACGACCATGGTGCTGCCCTAAGGAGGCTGCCTGAGAATTCCTAGGCCCGGATTTTCAAAAAATGGCAATAGAATATTATCGGCCTTTTAGAATTTTTCGGCTAGAGGAACTTCAATTTATATCCTTAGGATGTGTTCGATATTGCTCAGGATACTGGGTTGTGCCAGAAGGCAATACCTCTCCAAGAGCATTTCAACTGCTGATTAGACGATCTTTGGCTGATAGTTTCTCGCTTGTGGTTTTTATGGGAGAAATATTGTCAGACCATGCACTCAATTATATCAGACACTATGTGTGGTAATGTCTATGCTACACAATTAAAAGGTCTCTCAGCATATCTATGGACCCAATGTTATTGGGTTAGTCGAACGTTTAAATAGGACTCTGAAAACTTTACTTGGTAAAATAACTGAGGATAGGGTATCAGGATTGGGACAGGGTCTTACCCGCGGCTCTCTTTGCGTATGTAGAGAGGAAAGTTATGGAAGGGGGTTTTAAAAATTTGAACTTCTCTTTGTCGTGCAACCGCGCGGCCCTATGTCTTTACTTCACGACCTAATTACTGCCGATCATATTAGCGATGAAACTCAATCTTCTTATGAGTACGTCATTGCTCTTAGGCAAAAGATCATCGAGGCATGCAAACTAGCAACTTCGTCTTCCGAATTTGCTAAAGAAAAGGCAAGGCAGTTTGCAAATAAGAATAGATGTCTACGACAACTTTGTCCAGGTGACAAAGCTCTCGTTCTACTTCCTTCAAGGGAGAACAGACTTCTAATTGCATGGAAAGGTCCATATGCAATAGTCTCCAAAATTTCTGATGTCGACTATGTTGTCGATATTGATGGAAAGCATAAAACTTTCCACATAAATATGCTCACGGAATTTCATGAAAGACCAGACTATTTGCAGCCTATTTTCCAGGCAACGGACAATTCTCAAACACCTCATGGTCAGTACTCATCTCTGTCAGTTATACAGGATGAGGAAACTACTTTTTCTGATGTCAATCTTCCTCTTTCTATGGTCCCACTTTATTCTACGGAATCTTGGAAAAACGTGACCGTTTCTCCAAATCTTTCCGCTGAGGAACATCGACAAGTTTCTTCGATGTTGCAAACATTTCAGGATGTTCTTACAGACATCCCGGGACACACACATGTCATTGAACATGACATTGTGCTAACTGATCATAATCCTATCAGAGTCAGACCTTATCCAATACCTATCCATTTCCAGTCTCAAGTCGAAAAAGAATTGGATGAAATGATACGTTGGAAATCATTGAACCATCCACTTCAGCATACTCTTCGTCTATGGTTATTGTTCGAAAGAAGGATAATAACATTCGCATTTGCGTAGATTATCGCAAATTGAACCAAGTTACGAAGTTCGATGCTGAACCTATGCCTTCATTAGAAGAGCTACTCAATAAACTTTCTAATTCTAGATTCTTTACCAAACTAGATTTGTCTAAAGGTTATTGGCAAGTTCCTCTAACCGAACGTGCCAAACCTTTTACAGCTTTTTCTACACCTAGGGGTTTATTCCAATGGAATTTCATGCCTTTCGGTCTTATGAACGCCCCTGCTACATTCGTACGCATGATGCGGCGAATTCTCGCATATCGTACAGATGTCATAGCATACCTAGATGATATCTGTCTATTCAGTGATTCCTGGGAAGATCACTATTTGGGTTTATACGAATTACTGTCCACTCTTCGCGAGTATAACTTGACTGCAAAACCCTCTAAAGCCTTTATAGGATTTAGTGAGATTTCTTTCCTAGGTCATCGTGTTGGTCGTGGTCTTTTAAAGACAGAGGACCACAATGTTTCAAAAATACTTAACATTTCGGTCCCTAAGACGAAGAAACAAGTAAGGAGTCTATTAGGTTTGATCCAATTCTACGGACGATTCATTCCGAATCTGTCCTCCATTATGGCACCGCTTTCTACTTTATTGAAGAAAGGGTCGCCTAATCTGATCCGCTGGTCTAAAGAGTGTCAATCCTCATTGGACCAGGTTAAAGCCCTATTTTCATCTCCACCTATTCTTAGGTTACCTACTATTGAGAAGACTTTTGTTCTTCGAAGTGACGCCTCGTCAACTGGGATTGGGGCGGCACTAATGCAGGAGTATTCTGATACTCTGCATCCGGTGATGTATATCTCTAGGAAATTAAATGCTGCAGAAAAGAATTACTCGGTTTTAGACCGTGAGTTATTGGCTATGGTATGGTCTATTCTGAAGTTACAAAGATTTCTTCTAGGCGCACATTTCATTGTGGAAACCGACCAGAAAGCGCTTACTGCTATTCAGAGCAAAAACTTGAAGAGCTCGAGGTCCACTCGTTATGCCATAGCTCTTCAACCATTTCATTTCTCGGTTCGAGCTATCCGTGGTTCGGATAATGTAATGGCAGACATTCTGTCCAGATGCCCACACGATTCCGCATGATTCTTCTGTCATATATATATATTTCCTGATATACAGTCCAATGTTATAATGACATGTTAGATTTTTTTTTTCTCACTTTGTTGAGAGGAATTTATAACATTGTACCATGTAATTATCTAAGAAGGCTTAGTTAGTGATATACGGGCCAAAAGATCACTCGGCCACATTTAAACAATATATTTGCATAATTGTATTGAGAGATTTACCAGTTGTCTTTAAGATTTGTGTTATTGATATTTTCGCAGCACATCATTGAAGATGCGAGATTGTGTCCATTGTGGAACTTTGAGTATATCAAGTCCTGTCCTAGATTGGGAGCGGATGATGTCCACATCTTCTTCTATTGAATGTTTTATGTCAACGAAGATCAACACATGTATTACTTATTAATTACTGTTGCTTTATATAATGTAATAAAATAGTGCGGTATATTAATATATTACACCGCTATTTGCAACACATTGTATGATATCATAATAATATATTTAATTTCATATATTGGTATGAGAATAATTTGACTTCCATTATGATGTTGCCATCATTGTGGCGTGTGTTGGTGGCACCTTCCTGGAATATATAAGCGTATACTTAGATAAATTTTTTCTCTAAGGATCTGAGATATGATCTCAGTGTCGCTCCATGCGTTGAGCTAATTTGTTAGGTATATATCCGCGCATCATACGTGCGTTAGGAGCCTAGATTTTTTTTTCCGGCTCCAGGATTTAAAAAAAAAAAGTTTCATTTTTTTTCCCGGGAGGGTGCGGTAATGTTACGCACAAATAATTACTTTTTTTCAAAGCCTTTGTATGATCATTTTTCGTATGTATGATCATTTTTTGACTGAAGTGTGTATTATGTTTTTTACAGTCAAAGGGACATAATCCGAGTTATCGAGACTACAATTTTTTAGGAGTTTGCCTTCTCTTGTATAGAGACACGTTCGGTCTATAATTTCTTGAACGAAGCGTGACCATATCTCCTTATTGGTAGTATCAGTCAACTGTTGTAGATGCCTGAAACCTTTCTTAACGCTTCTGTTCATGACCATAAAAGGCGCGACTGTGTAAGACTTTTATCTCGAATGTTCTTAGAATCGTCTTATTGTGAACGGCGACTCAGAGATTGTCGCTCTGCGCATGTCTCGACTTGGTTTTCGTTTGTTGTTCCGCCCAGCTCGGGCAGTTAAGAAATGGTCTAAGTAGCGAGCAGACGCGACCTGCGTCTTGTGATTTTTCTGAGGGAAATACATTGTCTTTGTGAGTTAGTTAGCTAACTAGACTATTTCCCAGTATTATTCAAGCCTGCCTGGAGGCATATGTTCATGGTTGATTTTCCGAAAGAAGGTAATTCCTCTTGTATCGAACTTTATGCTATCATCTAGAGGTTCGTCATTTTGTCGCCTTTTTGCTCGCCTGTGTGATTCAAAAATGGAGAGGTACTTTGACTAGGATTAAGTCACCGGTATCTTTATACCTGAACTAGTTATATATATATGGGTCGCTCTAGACCAACAAGACTATTGTCTGTGTTCCAGGATTTGTTATATCAGAGATCACGTCCAAGTCAGATGGTTAGACTTAGGAAGGTTATAAAGGTCGAGCTGACCTGTAATCCATGTATGCTATTCACGTGCAGACAGTAAACGGACTTATTGTATACATCTGATCTGCTAGCATCAGGAAGGGAATAATTATTATTGTCTATGATCATTGAAGATCTGCAGCTGACACTGTTGCAGAAGTTATATATATTATTTATAAAGCTTCACGAACCAGAACTTTATGATATCTGTTTACCATACAACTATGGAGTATTGAATCCTACATGACTATCAGTTAATATGATTTTGAATGCTGCATTCGTTACACTGTGCTGATGATGACATAAATATCATGACTGTTTTGTGGCGTGCAATAAATGGTATAAAACTAAAGCGTAGTTACCATTTCTATGACTCTACACGTCATGTTGCCTGTGGTGTACCCTGTGAACTGTTCTACTGCAACACACACAGCAACATTCTAAATCAGAGAAGACACCTACATCTTGCACTTTAATACCAGGTGTCGATAGGGGTGGCAAGTGGTCGTCAATCTTATAACGGAGCTAACGTACCTGGCATTTTTCCTGGCGCACCATTATTCTTTCAGCTCAAATCCACCCTTATCAGTGGGGTTTGAGAAGGTGAAAATGAAAGAAAGGAAGAATACAAAATGTCTAGGAAAACAGAACATTAAAAGAGTTAATAACATATGGAACGAAATGGTAAAATAAATTAATAGTCAATAGTCACTGTGACATGACTAGATAACTGACTTTAGGAGGACGGAGTATTTATACGGATATAGTGTTATTTCACTAAAGGTTGTGAGAATTCACGCCTTTGGCCGTATCAGGGGAAATCAACGAGTTTGACACCCGAGGTAAAGAATTTCTGCTCACTGATGCCGACCAACAACATAGACATAGGCCAAGCGAACAGGCTTCCTTAGATTTCGTCCGTTTCCGTAGATCAAATACTTCCAAGGTACGGGAATAAAATTATCGCCCCATTGATTTGCTTAAGTCCACTGGAATGTTGAACATCAAAGCAGTTACGCGGCAAATCCCTGTCGGCCGTCTCTCCTTCAAAGAACCGATTATATCTCTACGCGCGCTTCTATCTGTCAACCAAATGATGATTGGCAATCAGCTCGCGCGATAATTACGATAAGCGAATCATGCTCTCGCTGACTGTTATCTAGCCTGTACGAACGTAGGTAAACAAACTTGTCAGCGCATGTAAACAGAAAAAGTAGGCGTGGCTTCAACAGTGAGTCTTTAGTCAGCGAATTGCATGGTTTTGCGTAGCAAAATTATAAACCTTAAATGTGGAAGCAAAGGTGGACGGGTCACTGCTGCACTATTTACATATATACGTGACAGTCACGCAATTTGTTTGCCATTTTTAACTCCCCTCTTACATTTGTTCAAAAATCTCTTAAATTCCCCCTTCTTTTTCTTCCCATTTTTTTTTTACACTGAAGAGAAAGAATATAATTGAATGGAAATTAATTACCCAGTGGAGACAAAATAAGAAACTTTAACGTAAAATAGTATTTGAAAAAAGAGTAATGAGGATGTTCTGAAAAAGGTCAATGAGCAAAGGAAACTTATTTCACAAGTTTGAAATTAGCAATCAACTTTTTTTTGGGGGGTATGGGGGTTGAGAAAAAGAAAGCTGGAATATATCGTGACAACAGGTAAGATTGAAGGAATAACAAGGGAAGACAAAGAGAGCAAATACTGAACAGTTTGACATCGTGGCATGGAGAGAAGTCAACAACAGAATTGATAAATTTTACTGGAGACAGGAAGTTGTGGAGAGACATGATCTCCTACACCACTAGTCATGGTACTTGAATAAGAAGTGTTTACTTAATCAGGCTTTTACAAAGGCTGCTTTTCTGGTTAAATGTTGCTATATTTTTAAAAAATATATAGTTAATTTTAGCTTAATTTAATTTCAAACATTAAAAAATAATTTAAATCTAAAGTAAACACATCACTAACTTAAATTCTCGCTTTATGCTAATGTTTTATGAAACAATGTTAAACTTGAAATAAAAATATGAAGAATTAAAAAAAACAATGCAAAGGGTTTAAAAAACTGAAGTCCTTATCGATGAATAATTTCCTTTCGGTATCATTATCTACGGCAAAGTAAGATGCTCCTTCATTGAACGAACTTGAAATCTATTTGCTTCCAGATTAACATAGATTATTGGAAAGGCGTGATACATTACATTAAAAAAAAAACATATAATTAAAAAAACAATTTAAACCAGTCAAAGTTTATAACAATTAACCGAAACGCTAAGATTACAATATTGTTATAAGTAGTCCACGAGAGAGTTTGATAACTATTGGAATAAAAATGGACAATGGGAATGGAGGATACAGAATCTATCTTGGTCCAACATCATTTATGAAGGAAGTGTTGCGTTCATTCGTATGTTTTTATGTGACGTCACATTTTTTAAACCTCCCCTTCCCTTTTTCCCCTACCGTCAGACTCCATCACAGCACATCACCCCCCCCCCCCCCCAACCCTTTTCCTTCGCTGCGTGACGTCATATGTGGACGACCCCTAATCTGGTGAATGTAGTGGTTCCATTCTTTCTCTTTCTCACTAAAGGTGGGAGTGGAAGAGACTAATAAACTAAATGTTGTGCAGATACTATTTCCCAGCATGCACGAGCGTACTATCGTGCACGTGCCGTTGCTGTAGAGCTTTGCGTTATGACTCCGTTGATTTTTTTCCGCGGGGTGCCCCTGTAAGCCTGGGGAGTTAGGCCAATATCTAGCGGGAAGTAAGGAAGGAAGGATCCCGTTACACGCACATTAAGGCATATGTTGCGCCTATTTTTGCGCACCGCATTGTGTTCATGATTTTGAACAATCGCGGTGCTCACCGAGAACGTCGCTGGATTAAAATGACGTCAAATAAAATAATTACGTAGACGCGCGTGCAGAGTAACGACAGTTATCTTTTGGCAGTGACTTTAGCAGGAATGGCTGCGTTTGTGTGAGCTCTGGCTAATGTGTTTCATATCCGCGGATGTGTCTACATTTATAGAAGATATTCCATTGAATGAGTGCCAGAGATGTGTATGTGCCTACAGGAAAGTATCCTGTTGCTTATAGCCTGATAATTGACGATGGTGTTCGTAATAATTAATTCACGGACTTAGACTTTACAACAGCACAGTTTATCTGTTACTTCATGATCTTTGATGACCCAGTGTAGTTGGCCCGATGGACAATGTAAAACTGTGAATCATTCTATTGATGCGGAGCTGCTCGTTTGTGTGGATTGTAAATAAACCTTGTAAGATGTCGACAGTACGAGTATTTATCTGAACTCATTCAACCCGTTACTGTTACAAGTGTTCATTGATCGTTGAAGAAAGTCATACCCTAGAGTGAACTTGATCATATTAGCTACATTAACAATATTACACGCAACAGCATATTGGTGTTAGGCCCATATTTTCTTGACCATCGGCATCACGCCGGCCGCCTTAACCTTCCCAGAGTTGCTCTGGAACCCAATTCATGAGGCTAGGTCGATCCCGGAGCCCTTTGCGGTCTAAAAACCTCAACCGGGGATCGAACAATGGACCACCAAGCTAGGAAACCAGCGCACTAACCACTGCGCTACCGCGGCTCCCAGTGTCTAGTGGGCCTAATGAATAATCCGGCGCTGGCCTAGTCAATTGGACGATTCCAGGCGAAGTGCAGTGAATGTATGAGGTGACTTCTGGAACATTTATCGCTGTTGCTTTTTTTTTTTAATTGATAAAATTCGAAAGTTTAGTTTATATGTATTATTTTTACATTTTATTTTTTGGTTTACGCGAGTGTGACGGTATTGCCTCCCCTGCTTTGCAGTAGCGGTCTAACAGTGGCAGAAAACTCAAGAGTATCTATTATAGTCTTCACATAAGGTGTAATAAATGTTTATACAATACCAAACCTACCCACTATCCTGTTCTCACTGTTCTAGTCTACTATCATTTACTGGACACAGTATTAAGGTCCTTGTCTTGTTGGATTCGGCCTATACTGCTTGATAGAAATACAACAGAAGTGATTGCGTCATTAATAGGCTGAACTGCCCATGGTGGACTTCTGGTGTCATGTATTGTGGTTCGCACTGTTGACCTGCCATTGAAACATCATTTTTTGATGATGCGTAGATGGCAGGGCGGATAGTGTGATTCGCTTGCATGGCTAGGCGGGGTTGTCGCACGGAAGGTCCAGTGTTCAAATCCTGGGTAAGCCACTCATGTCTGTTGTTTTTCTGTTGTCTGGTGTTCTACTTCTTTATTTCCTGCGAGTGCCTGATAACATACCTTTATATTTATTTCATATTAATTATAGTCTTCAATGGAGTCTATCTTTACACAAGATTACTCTTGGCAGAAATGTAGATAGAAGAGTGGTAACGCTTCTATCACATGGGAGTCTTCGTAAGATATTCAGATAAGCGAAAACAATGCTGGCTGTCGCTAAGCACGTTAATTCTATAATCTACCGACACTTTTAAGAAGAATTTAGCAATGGTTGTTCTAGCTCGCTAAGCCCTCACCGCTGAATTAATCAGTGGAATTTATTATTATATGTATATATAGCTCTGTTTAGAGTGTATGTTTAGCAACTTTGACTGGGACAAACATGTAGTACATTTAAAAGATTAAATCGAAGTTAAATTTGTAACATTTGTAAAATTTAATAATCACTTTAGGTTTTACAGTTGGAAAATAATTGGAATAGTTATGAATCAAGAAAAGTTACTCAACACGTTGGTGGTGGTAGTGTGGGGTTATAAAAAGTTCAAGTGGTAGCATATAGGTTAATGTAGCTGCCAATGATGATTCTAATCCTCCTCCTGATATATATATATATATATATATATATATATATATATATATATATATATATATATATATATATATATATATATATATATATATATATATATATATATATATATATATATATATATATATGTTAGTTCACATGTTAGTAATAAAATATGAAAAGTAAATCACAACTTACGCCAATCCTGGCTACAGACTTGTCGCACAGATTTTGTTTTTTTCGTACGCCCGCTATTACTTGACGCGAAATCTCAGGTTAGTATGTCTAACCTGAGACTGATTTTACGTGTGTATCACTTTTTTCTTGCACAGAGACAGGTGTCCCTCGCCATTCAGGCAGGTACTCGCCGATTTCGGAGGTACCCATTAGAGCTGGGTCAGCTCAGGAGCCGCCAGTCCCTGGTCAACGACACTCCTTCAAAAGTTCTCGCCAGGGCTCGAGTTAATTCAGTCCAAATCCCGGTCGACGAAAAATCTTCAAATGTCCTCGCCCGTGTTTGATCCTTGGGTCACCCGATCGCCAGCGCAGTATAGTAACCACTACGCTAGAGCGGCTCCCACAGATGAATAAAAGAGACGAACCGTTCTCTTACACGTGTCTGGGATTTCTTTTGACTTTACAATAGATTGCCTCTTCTGACTCCGTGTTTCTTCAGTCTCCTAGTCCTGGTTTTTCTTACTAAAATTTGGAAGAGATTTCCTGTGCTTTATAAGAGTTATCTGGTTCTCCAGTATAAGGTCCCGTTAACAAATAGGAATTATGAATCTAGTTCTTCACTCTGGCTAAGGTCTGATGTTGTCTTGGCGAGCGTGCAATCACAGAGAAATAAAACTGTGAAATTGGTCAGCCTATATTCCCTCCAATGATGTTATGAATCTAATCAGAAAGATCTAATCATTTCAAACAGGTCGGGTGGCACTTTCCAAATATTTCCTACATGGAAAATTTTGCAAAAGGTCACTTCTTCCATATATGGTAATATGATGTCTTGCATACACTCTCACCAACACATTTGTAGACTCATATTGTCTAAAATGTAATAAATCCATGATTACTTTTTAACAAGTGACCGGAAGCGATTATATCCCTCTTGTCTGCCCATAGGTGCCACACAGACGGTAATGTTGGTGTAGCAAGGATGACCCGGAAGCGCTTATGTCATAAGTTCCGCCTCGTGCACGGGTTATCATGTGTTTCGCCAGACAAACAAATCTGGTTCTATTCAACACTCCTTGTCGCTTGAAAAGATGGTCAGACCGATATTGTGATAAAAGACTGTCGCTGACCGTCTAATAACCTGGCGTAACTTAACACGCCTTCGTGAAGCGTGAACGAGACACAATAAGAGAAGAATTACTCCCGTGGCAAATACTGCCATAGGAGAGTGGCGTGTTGGAGACTTCACCATACTATGTCCAGCATAGAGCAAAATAGTGAAAATACGCGTACAAATGAAAAGGCATGATTTATGTCAAATAAAAGCCATGAGTGAGAAAAATGAAGATAAAGAAAGGATACCCCGGAGGGCTGAAGGTGTGAGAGATCACACGAAAGAGTATGTTCAGACGTTCTGTCACAGCGAGGATGGCTAGAAATTAAACTCCCCGTAGTTTTTTTTTTTTTTTTTTTTTTTTTTTTTTTTTTTTTTTTTGTTTTTTTGCGTACGCCCGCTAATACTCGAGGCGAAATCTCAGGTTATTATTTATGTCTAACCTGACATTGATTTTACGTGAGTATCCCTTTATTTCTTGTACAGAGACAGGTGTCCCTCGCCATTCAGGCAAATACTCGCCGATTTCGGAGGTACCCATTGCAGCTGGGTCGGCTCAGGAGCCGCCAGTCCCTGGTCGACGACACTCCTTCAAATGTCCTCGCCAGGTCTCGAGTTAATCCAGTCCAAATCCCGGTCGACGAAAAATCCTCAAATGCCGTCGCCCGGGTTTGATCCTGTATCACCCGGTCGCCAGAGCGGTGTTGTAACCACTACGCTAGCGCGACTCCCTCCCCGTAGTAACATCGTGATTATGTCTTGATTGGCTCATTGGTTAATTTTGGGGACAGAATGTGTAAACTTTAAGTTCATTCCCACGGGAGCTGGAAGAGAAAAACCATTCAGAATCCCTGATGTAGAGATCATAGCAGCTATGTAGCCATCACCCTGGTACAGTTTTTTTGGTGGGCGCAAATAAATCGAGGCAAGGTTACCCGTGTGTAACTCTGATGTCATTTTCGTAATTATTCTAATAAATAAGCTTATCTTACCTACCAGTCATATGGGATACAATTCGGAGTCGGAATCCGGACATTTTTTACCGACTCCGACTACACTAAAAAAACGACTGACTCCACGACTCCGTCGCCACAGCCCTGAAGTACAACATACGCTGCATTATACTTCTTCATTTCTCACGAGTGCCTGTAACATACCCTTATGTGTTGTATTCCTTATTTAACGTTTACAGTTTCCCACTTTATTTATTTAAATCTTTATACAGTACAAACCTACCCTCTATCTTGTACTGTTTTCATTCTTCTATCATGTACTAGACACATTATTACGGTCTTTGCCTTGTGTAATCTGACATATACTGTTAAATTGCGTCTATAACACTGACTAACAAAAAAAAACTTTTTTTTTCTTTCTCTAACATTTCTATGTTTTTCTGGTCAATTTTAATGCGCTGTTTTTAAATCTGCAAACCGTTTTTCTCTATCAAGTCGGGATCTCTAGAAATACGCAATTGAAGTTTTTTAACAACGCATACAGTATTACAACATCATTTGTACAAGAAGTATAACAGTTATGTAGGCTTGAATTTCTTTGCAGTCGACTTTCGTCGGTGAATGGCATGTGGTACATCGCGATGAAGCATCCAACAATAATCGGCAAGCATGGTCACACTCCACCGTCCATGATAACGTGACTCCATTACGGCGATATCTTGATGGAATCGTTCTCCATGTTCATCGCTGACTTCGCCAAGGTTGTCAGGGGGAAAAGTCAAGATGCGAATCGAGCAAATGGATTTTGAGGGACATGTTACAGCCCATAATTCTGTATGCATCTATGCACTACTTAACAATATGCACATAGTCAACAGATTTGTGATTTCCCAGAAAGTTATCGACGATCGATTTGAATGCCATCAATGCGCCAAGTTCACTACCATGTAACAAGTTCTCGAATTGTTTGTCTGCAATAACTTTCCTAATCTGAGGTCCTACAAAGATACCTTCCTTTATCTTTGCATCGCTAATTTGCGGAAACTTTTCTCGAAGATAAGTGAAAGCTTTGCTCGTTTTCACTAACGCTTTTACGAAACACTTCATGAGCCCCAACTTTATATGTAACGGTGGTAAAATGATGCTGTCTTTGTTAACTAATGGCTCGTGTATTACATTTTTATGCCCGAGCTGCATATGATCCCTGATAGGCCACACCTTTCTTGCATAATGTTCCTGTCTGTTGCAGCTGTCCCATTCACATAGGAAGCAACAAAATTTAGTATACCCAGTCTGCATGCCTGTGAGAATTGCAATGACCTTTAGGTCTCCACAAATCCGCCATTGGTAGTCATTGTACTTTATTTTTGCCAAAAGTATAGCCATATTGTCATAAGTTTCTTTCATATGAACAGAGTAGGCTACTGGAATTGATGAAAATAAATTTCCATTATGCAATAACACGGCTTTTAGACTAGTCTTGGAAGAGTCGATGAAAAGTCGCCATTCGTTGACTATGTGCTCATGACCGAGGTGCACCATTAGACCTTTTACATCTTTGCAATAGCAAATATCATCATCCATCTCAAAGTATTGAACACGTTCTCTGTGTCTATGACGAAATTTAGATATCGGAGTATTGGGCGCTAAAAGATTCCATTCTTTGAGTCGCGAACCGAGTAATTCCGCTTGTCCTTTGGTGAGAGCGAGATCACGTATTAGATCTGAAAGTTTTGAATGGTTAATTAAGTGAACACCATCATTCACCGGTATATAATCCGAGTCAGAATTAGTTTCTAAAGCAGGTAAACTATCACTTTCTGATGGTTCATTCACGTCCAACGGATATTGTTCTGGTGGAACTGGGATCGGACACGTGATTGGATCATGAGGCACTGGTTTCGAAACCAATTCAATATTTGGATAAACCACAGACTTTCTAGTTTTAAAAGTGAAACCATAGATATTTGTCAAGCAGAAGTAACAATCAGTAGCGTGATTTGTCGGTTCACGCCATATTACTGGCACTCCAAAAGGCATCGACTTATGCTTCGGCGATTTTCGTAACCAACCTGCCAATGTATTTTCACAAGTCGAACAAACTGCATTTGGCTTCCAAGATTTATTTGCATCATCAACTTTCGAATCGAAATAAAGTTCATATGCTTTCTTTAGCAATGGTGTAAAGTTTTTCTGGTGAACACGATCTGTAAAATATCCGCACACGTAACAGAACAGATCAGCCGAATTTCTACAACTTCTAGAAGCCATATTTCATTCGGAATTATTTCAAAATACAGTAACTATTTGAAATATAACGTAACATATGTCATGCATCTTTTAGCAGTATAAAAAGTAGAATTATTTTGCATTTTATTAATTTTTAAAAAGTTATATAGTAAAAATGAAACGGAGCAAATAACGGTTTCCCAAAAATATATTTATTTACAAATATCTTAAGAACCCGACGTGATAGAGATAAACGGATTTCAAATTTGAAATCAGCGCAAGAAACTGACCTAAGAACACTTATTCTTATATAAGAAAGAAAAATGTTGTTTGTCAGTGTAATTAGTCTGGATCGTTTCTCGGTCCATATCCGGAGTTAGGTCGTGAGATCGTGCTAATATCATCTGTCCATGAAGCACTATTTTTGTGGTGCGTAGTTGGCAGGGCAGATAGTAACGATTCACTACCGTAGCGAGGCGGTGTTGTCGTTCGGGTGGTCCTGGTTTCGAATCTCCGGTATTACTTCTGTTGTTTTTTCTGTTGTCTAGTTTTCTACTTCTTTATTTCTCACGAGTGCCTGAGACATACCTCCATGCGTGTTATTTATTTACTGTTTACCAGGCCTCGGGGTTTCTCTTTACTTATTTAGCTGTATCTTGTAATCGAGCGGTGTTGTTCCGGGAAGCATTAGCAACCATACGACTGCGGATATATTTGCAAGAGTGCACAAATTACAGAGGAATAATTTTACTTTCAATACCAGGCACAATTTTAAACAGGATAATCTACTTGAGAGAGGTACAACATAAAGATCAGCACATCAAAAACAGAAACTCTGAAGACTAGCAAAACGCCAGGCCCACTTAACATAAATATCAACAACATCAAGCTTGAACAGGTTCCAGAGTTCAAATACCTGGGATGTGTTTTTCACAGAAAATGGAAGACTTGACGGAGAAGAAAGAAGAGGTGAAAAATCCATAAGCAGTTACTAGCCAGCAGTTTACTACTCACACGTTCAAACATCAGTATATAAACCAAACTTGCAGTAACTAGCCAGCAGTACCTTTTTTTTCCAGCTAACGGCGACTATGAGTGGGCCACAAAGGCAAATGAGGCTCTGAAGGTGGCTATGAGCAAAAACACGTTGAACTTACACGTTTAAACATCAGTATAGAAACAAAACGACAACTGATAAATATTAAATTCATAACAACTCTTCGCTGTCAGTGTCAAACTTGGTCACCGACCAAAACACAAGTGATGCTGATCACATCCTGTCAGATGACATGTTTTTAAAAAAACCATTAATATTACCAGGAGAGACAGAACGAGAAATGATGACATAAAAAAACCATTAATATTACCAGGAGAGACAGAACGAGAAATGATGACATAAAAAAATTGTGTAGGAACTACATCAAGTATCTGGAATGGCTGAAAATTAAGTGGTTTGATCATCTCACGAGAATGGAGCCCGATCAATTCCCACTACGCGCCTACAACAGTGGCTTTACTACCACATTGTCACGAATCTGTTCTTTTTATTCTAGGACAGTGTGCAGGTTGAGTATCTGGAAATTTCAAACGCCGCAAGTGATGGCAAGAACCAGACCTGTCAGATAAGACACCCACACACACACACTGAAGAAACCTGTTAATAGATTTTACAAAGGCAGTACTTGGTCTGGAATCGCCAGGTTAAGAAGTAGTGTTAGACCAAAACACATACAGATAAGTGAACAAACAGACAACGATTAGAGAGATAAATAAATTATGGAAAGCCCTTGAACCGATGCGACAATATACGACGGTTGGCGTGGCTTTTTAAAAGGTCTATACCCCTTAGAGAGCTGAAGAGTACTGATTGGACGAACGAATGGTACTTTTCTTAGAATAGGACCAATGAAATGGTATAAACCTTATATATACGTCTCCTGTTTCTAGGAATAGGACCAGTGAAATGGTATAAACCTTATATATACGTCTCCTGTTTCTAGGAATAGGACCAATGAAATGGTATAAACCTTATATATACGTCTCCTGTTTCTAGGAATAGGACCAATGAAATGGTATAAACCTTATATATACGTCTCCTGTTTCTAGGAATAGGACCAGTGAAATGGTATAAACCTTATATATACGTCTCCTGTTTCTAGGAATAGGACCAGTGAAATGGTATAAACCGTATATATACGTCTCCTGTTTCTAGGAATAGGACCAATGAAATGGTATAAACCTTATATATACGTCTCCTGTTTCTAGGAATAGGCCCACTGACTACTATACTGGCTTGACTATCACATAGCCATGACTTACTTTACTGGCTTGACTATCACATAGCCATGACTTACTTTACTGGCTTGACTATCACATAGCCATGACTACTTTACTGGCTTGACTATCCCATAGACATGACTACTTTACTGGCTTGACTATCACATAGCCATGACTACTTTACTGGCTTGACTATCACATAGCCATAACTACTTTACTGGCTGAGTGCCACATTGTCATGACTACCACAATGGTTTGACTACCGCATTGTCTTGATTACTAGTAACCCATGACCACCATAGATCTTGACTACCAAATTGCCATGACTACCACACTGATCTGCTTCCACATTACTATGACTACCAACACAGCTACGATTAATGCCAGTACTAGGAAAACGTGCTTTTTTTCTCTCACAAGTTTATAGAATTTTTGTAGTGTTGAAACCCCTTACCCGTTTTTAAAAAAAAATCTTCCCTATCGCAGAAGCCACCTTTAACATACGTAAAGACAAATAAGAGAAACGAGAGGAACGGGGGGGGAGGGGGGAGGGGGGGGGGAAATTATCATATTCTCCCAACACCTGCTCACAGCTAACCAGTCTGCGCAATACTAAATTGTGCACACACTACCTGCTCGTGTTGTGTAACATGCAACAAGCTCACGAGCAAGCACGGGTGAACCAGAGGTGTAAAACGCCCTTCGTAGCAACATTTTGGAGGCTTCTTTTGGCTTTCGCCCATCGATGTGTAACTACCCTCTGTGTTGCGAAATTGTGCCAAAAAGCACATGAGAAAAACAGAAGCAGCTAAATCAGGACTGTATTAATAATGTGGATGTGTGGAAAGGTGGAGTTAGGTGAGAGACATAATGAGAGTGTAAACGAGCAAAAGTCGCGAACGCACACAGACAAATGCAAAGACACATGTAGACACATACAGAGAGAGAGAGAGAGAGAGAGAGAGAGAGAGAGAGAGAGAGAGAGAGAGAGAGAGAGAGAGAGAGAGAGAGAGAGAGAGAGAGAGAGAGAGAGAGAGAGAGAGAGAGAGAGAGAGAGAGAGAGAAAATCCAAATTTGAGACTACTTACGCTAAAAATTTCAAGGAGAAAGTCTAGGAATATATCTTTTGTAATGATTGCGCCAATCGCCAACCAGTGGGTTAATGCTGATTGCAAAAACTCGTGCAGCTAACGAGCAATATAACCTAAGTCAGTGGTCGGCAACCAGTCGATTCCGATATACCGGTAGATCCAGTGGATGATTTAGTAAATCTCTAGACGACTGCCGGAAAAAAAAGAAAGAAAAGCCAATGTGAATTTTGAACTGGACCTCTCCTGCCGGCATTTACAAATCGCAGTGTCCACGGGATGAACGGTACTTTTTTCTGCATTCCCAAATAAAGCTCTCGTGCTGGCTACAAACATATATCCATGAACTGCTTGAAATAGGAACCTGATTTTTTCTTTGTAAGGTTCGTCATTCCCATTTCCCCCCCCCCGCCCCCCCCCCCCCTTTTTTTCCCCCCTTAAAAAAAAAAAATTACACACACACACCACACTCACTACACACATATATAAAGATCTTTAGAGGGGTTAGTATTACTAAAGATCACAAAAGCTCCAGGGTTACCGACCCCTGACCTAAGTGTTCACCAAATAGAAAATAACCTTTTGACGGAATCCATGAACCGCCAGTTGGGAATGCTTGGCTGTTAACAATTATTCTTCTCCAGAGGGCACGAGTGTAGGAAACAAACTGAGTTCTAGGGATCCAATTTTATCATTGTTACCAATAGGCACTAACAATTAGAAAATAAACGTTCTTCTTCTTCGTTCGTTCTGAAAAGGACGTTGGTTGCGTTGTATCTGTTTACAGCGGAGCTGCGATATCTGCGCCTTTCGGCCAACACATCCGACTTCAGCACGGCATTTTTTGGGACCGGGTTTGCCTTCCCTCTTCGATCCCTACTCTCTCAGCCAGACTGCAGTGATGCAGCCTGTTTCCAGGACCACCACGTGGAAGTGGAGTAGGGTCTTGGTCAGCTATGGTTCGCTGACCCTGACGCAAGCATAAATGATGCAATATGTGCACTATAGTAATGTTGCAGTAGTTTCAGGGGGACCAATTAGGACTACTGATCCTTCAGACATGTAAAAAGGGAATAATGGAATAATACGATTTTGTGCATGGGATTATCAACCTCAAAGAACCACCACAGGCAGAGTGTGTGCTTTGACATAGGCTTCGTGGGCGGAGAACCTTCCCTGGGGGACAACACGGAGTGAAAAAAGGTGATGATGATGAAAATAATGATGATGGTATTTAATTAATTTGTCCACTCTTTGTTCTTCAAAATCAATGTAACATAAATAACTGTCCATCGATAACGCGACAAAGAAATAGATTACGCCTTTTCCAAGAACATCTTATTGCACAAGAAACATATCGTTGTAGACGTTTTCAGTAAGTACGGAATTTAGGACAGGAGTCCATGGAAGCGTTGATCTCTCTGTGCCACTCTGTAGGTGAACGAGATGCCTGCCTTCTGTTTAATATTCATAACGTTAAAATTCTCGCTTATTTCGTTGTTGAGACGATCCTGAAGTTGATTGACATCCTCAATCAGACGAGGATCTTTCATTGCAATCACACTGTTACAATAATCGCTTATTCGTTTGTGTACGCACTGCCCTTGTTTGTGTAATTCGAGCAGCCGGTTTCATAAATTTAAATTTAAAATAAACGTTCCATACATTCGGTACAGTGAAGTCTCTAACATTTCACTCCACTACGGCAGTATCTGCTGCGGGACTACTTTTAACTGCACATTCTATTGCATAGATCAAAAGTAGATGGTCAGTTATCATTAATAAATAATTTGTCATATCTTTCACACAAAATAAAAAATTTTTGAACGATATGCTGAATTTTATTCTTTTTTATTTAAGCCTTTGATAACAACAATAACACAGGATTCCTCAAACTTGTTTTTTTTTGTTTTTAATTCGTTATTTTATTATTTTTAGTAACAAACAATACCATTGTGCTACCCAAGAAACATAGGCCTTCAACAAATACATGTTGAGAACTCATCATTGCAGCCTAAGCCTGGAGGAATCACTTCAGCCAAAGACGTAATTCTAGATTTTTTACCTGGTTGGTTGTATGCAGGAGGATCTCAGTATGGGCTAATGATGGCTGGGGGGAGCTGAGAAGTGGCTCTGTGTAGGACGTGACGATTCTTTGGAAGAGCTCAGAACCAGAGAACAGTATGTTAGCTCTGCATATTTGGAGAGCCCCCTTTAATAGCAGGGAATGCACAGTGTGCCACGCGCTTTCTCCTCCTAGCTTGGGACCAGATGTGATGATCCTTTAAATGCTAGCCAAGCTGGAGAAACTGAGCTCACGACTTCAGCTCAACACGTTTCAGAATGGCAGAAAAGCCACAGGAAAAGCCTAGATCTACAGTGTAGATAATACCAAGGGGTCATCAATGTGGTATTGGCTGCAAAAGAGTGAGAAGCTCACCAGCCCTAGTTACACAAAAACATCATTTTCCAGCACCTTCTTTTCATCACTCCTTCCAGTAGCACTTATTATGTCATCAGTTCCACGTTAGTGATCGTTTGTGATGTTTAGGGAGAAGGGACGTTTAGTGTTACCCTTGTGTAAAAGATATAGTGAGATCGGATGCCTCTCGGAAAGGGCGAGAAAATAGGAGGTCCGGTATGCAAGTTGCGCACGTTAAAAATCCCACCGCAGTTGGAAATCGTAAAGAGTAGGCTTATCAGGCCGCTGCCCTGGCAAAATTTAAAAATTAGGAAACCTACCCACCACAAAAATATTTATAGAATGTGTGATTCCTATACATTATATACACACATGGGATTCTCGCCGGTGTTACGGAGTTCATGCACTACGCTGAGATCATGCTTGTGTGATCTAAAAGAGGAGATCGGAGCACTGAAGGCGTTGTCCGTGTGCAATGAAGATAGTCCTTAAAAACCAAACCAAAAGACAGACTAAAGTGTGCTCCGTGGATAGAAATAATTCCATTGTCTTTTATGTCTACGTGGCCCGTGAACAGAAATAATTCCATTGTCTTATATGTCTACGTGGCCCGTGAACAGAAATAATTCCATTGTCTTATGTCTACATGGCCCGTGAACAGAAATAGTTCTATTGTCTTATGTCTACATGGCCCGTGAACAGAAATAGTTCCATTGTCTTGCATCTCTACATGGCCCGTAAACAGAAATAGTTCCATTGTCTTGCATCTCTACATATCCCGTAAACAGAAATAGTTCCATTGTCTTGCATCTCTACATGGCCCGTAAACAGAAATAGTTCCATTGTCTTGCATCTCTACATGGCCCGTAAACAGAAATAATTCCATTGTCTTGCATCTCTACATGGCCCGTGAACAGAAATAATTCCATTGTCTTGCATCTCTACATGGCCCGTGAGCAGAAATAATTCCATTGTCTTGCATCTCTACATGGCCCGTGAACAGAAATAGTTCCATTGTCTTGCATCTCTACATGGCCCGTGAACAGAAATAATTCCATTGTCGTATATGTCTACATGGCCCGTGAACAGATATAGTTCCATTGTCTTGCATCTCTACATGGCCCGTGAACAGAAATAGTTCCATTGTCTTATGTCTACATTTCCCGTGAACAGAAATAGTTCGATTGTCTTGCATCTCTACATGGCCCGTGAACAGAAATAGTTCCATTGTCTTGCATCTCTACATGGCCCGTGAACAGAAATAATTCCATTGTCTTGCATCTCTACATGGCCCGTGAACAGAAATAATTCCATTGCCGTATATGTCTACATGGCCCGTGAACAGAAATAATTCCATTGTCTTGCATCTCTACATGGCCCGTGAACAGAAATAATTCCATTGTCGTATATGTCTACATGGCCCGTGAGCAGAAATAGTTCCATTGTCTTGCATCTCTACATGGCCCGTGAACAGAAATAGTTCCATTGTCTTATGTCTACATTTCCCGTGAACAGAAATAGTTCCATTGTCTTGCATCTCTACATGGCCCGTGAACAGAAATAGTTCCATTGTCTTATGTCTACATGGCCCGTGAACAGAAATAGTTCCATTGTCTTGCATCTCTACATGGCCCGTAAACAGAAATAGTTCCATTGTCTTGCATCTCTACAAAGCAGCGGCTCTGCATGGAACGCACAAGTCTCTGAAGGAAATGTCGGGGAATCAAGTCCCATTCACGTGTAAGAGCAGCTTCGAGCTGTTGCAGATTAGCCGGAGAACCTTGCCTGTAGACTCTGCGTCCAAGCTCGTCCCACAGATGTTCTATATGGGACATGTCTGGTGATAGGGCAGTCCAATCAATCGTCACAATGTTCTGCTGCTGTAGATATTGCTGCGTAATGCATGCGGTGTGCGCACGTGCGTTATCCTGCTGGATAAGCTGCAAGTCTGGATAATTTGTGAACGCAGGAGCAACCAATGCATCAAGAACCTCATCTCGATATGTCACAGCATTAACATTTCCACGGAAGACGTGAAGAGGCAAGCGATGGTGAAAACTGAATCCTCCCCAAATGTGAATACTGCCACCTCCAAATCGGTTGTGCTGACGAACACAGCAATCGGTAAGGCGCTCTCCACATTCGCCAAATCCGCATACGTCCATCAGCAAAGGATATGTTGAATCTGCTCTCGCCTGTGAATAGGGCAGTTTCCACTGCAGTCTAGTCCATCTGACATGTTGCTCTGCCCATTGCAGGCGCTGCTGACGATGTCTGTGAGTCACGTTTGGCCCAACATAAGGTCGTCTTGCAGTAAGGCCTGTATCTCTGAGTCATCGTATGACTGTCATTCGAGAGACTTGCCCACGTCTACCCACTATTGCTCTTGCTGTTTGACTTGCCGGGAGAGAACGATTCCTTAGGTGACTCAGCACAATATGACGATCTTGCGCAGGGGTAGTAACTCGTGGTTGGCCACTCCGAAGTATATCCCGGGCACTGCCAGTGGTTCCGTAACGTTCATTGAAACGTACAATAGTGCTGTGGTGGCAATTCATCCTTCTAGCAATGGCCCGCGAGCTCATTCCGGCCTCCAACATACCAATGGCTCGTTGGCAGTCGTTTTCAGATAGTCGTGGCATTTTAAGCACATGTACTGGGTGTTTTGTCTCAACGGCCTTTTTATACCGAGTATACTGCCACAACGCGTACACATTTTCAGGGTCATAGCTGTTGGGAATCGTGTTGCACGTGTAACTTTCATTGTTTTCATGTAGTCTGTACACAAACCCGTGGGTTGAATCATGCACTTTCCATTCCAGCAGCCATTCGCTCTCTACCTCATGACAAACACGGGGAAAATCCATTCCCACACTTTTTTCCAGCTTCTCGGCATCAGTATATATAATAGTGGTGCGTTTTTAATGTGCTTCAGTATATGTCTACATGGCCCGTGAACAGAAATAGTTCCATTGTCGTATATGTCTACATGGCCGGTGAACAGAAATAGTTCCATTGTCGTATATGTCTACGTACCACTATGACGTTCTTGTGGCTCACTGACGAGGCTAAGAAAGAATAGTACCAGTGCTCCTTCAGGCATGTCGTACAAGGCACCTAATGTGAAAGTATGCATTGAGTTGGCATCATCATCATGTAAGTCATGTTGCTGCAGAAACCACCACTGTAAGAGCATGTGAATGATTGCTGCAGGCTGTCTTCAAGGGGACCTGCAGCAGTGGTGGCTCCATTCGATGATAATGATGATAATGATAGTGATGATGATTATAATAATGATGATATTGTTACGGGTTCATCTAGTATTTCAAATAGCTGGAGTATGGTGTCTAGGGTAGAGTTTAATTTTAGTCCAACTTTTGCAAAGTCCTTAAAACGTAAGGCTAGTCTTCAACAGTAGAAAACTCCATAATGCCTGATTGACATTTTGACAATATATATTTTAATGAACGAAACGTAGCTCCTCAAAGAATGCATCCATAAAATAGACAGTGGCAATCTCTAGCCCGTCCATAAGTCAGTCTATCATCATGTAGACTACGGCAACAATGTCAGAGTCATCTTGTTGAAGTATTTAATATAATATTTCTCACTCATTTCTCTCCTTTCAGCACTGACAAGTCCGTATAAATATAATCACGCTTAGGCTCCAACTGTAGGACGACCTAGCTGATATGAAGATCATAAAACTCTATAACAAGAGTACACTTTCTGGAGCTCGTTCAGACACGTCTTTCTCACACCGAGAATACACAGCCAAAGAGACCGACTTACAGCTCAAATCTTCGATCTGAAGCCGGCAGCGAATCGTCTGCTTAAAATCAGCAGATTATGTGACGTACTTCCGGGGTAGCCTGGGCAACGCTTTATCAACAAGGAAATGAGTACATAAAACCTGTTGAATGCGATAGCTCCTGTTATGAATTACGTCATAACAGATATGTCTACGTAGCCGATGGTCTGATTTATTGTTTATATGTTGTAGATCTAGAAACAGGGTCTTTGCATTTTTGTGTTAGTTTCTTGGTCATTGTGTGTGTGTGTGTGGGTTTTTTTGGTTGGGTTGTTGGTTTTTTTTATTTCCATAATAAAATGTATTTTTAAACTCAGCTGAGAGAATAATTTCTTGTGTGTTAGTTTATTTCCTTGGTATATTTTCTTTTGTCAGTCACTAAAATTAATTGTAAATAATAATATAATAAACATATTTTTTAAACAGACCTCCAAGGAAGCCGGCAGGCCACGTGCAGTCTGACTACTTCATCACGAGGGACGATGACCGAGACTCTACTCCACGGACAAGCAAGAAGCCGACTGGGCAGGTACAGTCTGACTACTATCACACTCGGCAAACGGGGCCAAGGTCGGAGATTGACGAGTCCCCCATCAACATCAACATGGGCACGGATCCTAAAAAACAGTCAAAGTCCTTCAAAGTCCTGCAGTGGATGACAGAGACCGACAAGGATGACCCTGAAGGTTGGTCAAGCCTAGAGTGCTAGATATTAAGATCATCATTAACTCTTTGATTCCGCAATTATTTTCCACCCTGTGCCGTAATTTTAATTCATGACAGACTGAAAACAACGCTCAGAGAGTTGTTTTGGCACGGGTGTCAAATATGACCAACTCTCTGAGCGTTGTTCTGGAGTCAAAGACCTTCGATCAAACTGATTTTCTGTACTGTTGATAGCGTTACAAGGTAGTGCTTGTTCTGGACTCTCTAGGGTAGGAGATATAGAGAAAGACCAAAAACACAGAAATGTAAGGGATAAAGAAGATATCCAACAACCTTAAGTGATGACACAGGATAGAAGAGATTAGAAGGTATTGGTTGAAGGTCTTTGCTATATATCAGGGGTTCTCAGCCCTTTTCTCTTTTTGCTCATAGCCACCTTCAGGAGCCTCATTTGCCGTTGTGGCCCACTCATAGTCGCCGTTAGCTGGAAAAAAGGTACTTTACCATCTTACTATAGAAATATGGCCTGACCCCCTTGGGACCATATGGCCCACGCTGTGAATCA
The DNA here is from genome assembly GCA_024509875.1 of Oreohelix idahoensis. Lineage (NCBI taxonomy): Eukaryota > Metazoa > Mollusca > Gastropoda > Stylommatophora > Oreohelicidae > Oreohelix > Oreohelix idahoensis. The sequence goes on from JAMPIV010011035.1 coordinate 25,799, forward strand.
CTGCTCTACAGCAGGCATAGGACAGCAAGGAGCAGCATAAACCTACTTTAAAACACTGGGTTCTCTACAGATTTGCCTTGATAACATCAGGTCTGATTTTGGGTTTCAGAGTATATGGAATTTTGAATCAATCCGGCCTACATGTAACTTTTAACTCTTTAAAATTATAAGCCTACCCACCACAAAAAATATTTATAGCATGTGTGATTCCTATATACACATTGGGATTCTCGTTGGTGCTACTGATTTCGTGCACTGTGCTGAGATCCTCCTTGTGTGATCTAAGGGAGGAGATCGGAGCATTGATGGAGTAGTCCGTGTGCTGTGAAGATAGTCCTTCAAACCAAACTCTGCTGCATCATCTGATTAATTTAATCTCATCATCAGAGCGGTGGAAAATTAGAACTAAATATTTTACCGAATGTTAACTTCACTTTAAAAAAAAATATCACTTTATATCTTACACAGTTCATGAATAAAGTGAATTTTAGTCAGCTAACTTGTGGGTTTTTCACTGGAAATGCGGTGGAAGTACTTTTAAACATGGGGGACATCACGCTATCAAGTACCCATGGGAGAGTCTTTTCTTCTTTGATCTTTAGCCACAGACTGTCAAAGCAGTCAGTGGCCATCACGCCTGGTGGCGTCTTGTACGGCAGCAACAAATTGCTTCCACTTAGTTCGGTCAGCGGCCATCCTTCGTACAGTGCTCCAGCTCTGGTTCATTCTTTGCATCTCAGCCTCCACAGTTCTCCGTCAAGTTGTTTTTGGTCGGCCTCTCTTTCGCTTTCCTTCGGGGGTCCATAGCATAGCTGTTCTTGTAATCGCATCAGGGTCCCTTCTGAGGACATGGCCAACCCAACTCCAGCGTCTGCCAGCTATGATAGTGTGTATGTCCTCTTGGTTACTCCGAATAAGTAGTTCTTGGTTGGCGATGGTATTCGGCCAAAAGATTCGGTGAATTTTCCTTAGGCACATTGTGTGTAAAGAGGACAGTTTTGACATTTCCGTGGAAGAGTGCTAGTCCGAAATTTACTTAGATTAAACATTCTTTCCCCCTTTCTGTCACCAAGAGATCTACCAAATGATGCCTTCGGATCTAACAGTAGAACAAGGTCGACCGGTTGTCGGGCCGGCTTTACAGGAAGCTGAAGAAGAGTAATGATGATGAATGATTAAACTAGTCAACAACCAAAATGTACCAGAAATGAAAATAGCTGATCTTAACTAATTTTGGTGTGCTGAAAACGAAAATGACATTAAAAAATGTTGATTTGCTCTAGTTTTCAAGATATATGCTACTAGTTTATTTAATTACGGTCAATTTATATATATGACGCAACTGTTGTGTGCGATTGCATAATTTTTTTCTAATGACCAATAAAAACTAGAAACTAGAAGTTGATGATGCAATCCTACCTATGATTACTTCATCCTTTGTGTATAAATATCTTATCTCTGATAAAATTTTGCCATTAGTTAGTTCATTTGTCCTTATCAAAAGTATCGTAGTTAAAAATGCCTAGGACATGTGTGAACAGTGCTAATAATTTATGTTATATATGTGGTGAGGTGACATTTCTATCACAAAAACGAAATATAACTAAAGTGATTAAGAAGGCGTACAGTTTGTATTGTGGCTGCAGAATAGGAGATCAAGATAAGAGCTGGGCGCCACACATATGCTGCAATACATGTGCAGCACATCTTAAACTGTGGTTGACTGGCAAAAGGCAAGCTATGCCTTACATGCAATACGTCCGGTACCACATGGCGATGACCTACCAGTTCCCAAAGTGCCAGAATCATTTTCAGCTGCTTCCACTGATGAAGAAGAGGACATTGGTGGTCTTGAACCATCAACCTCAAGCGACCCAGATTTTGAGCAAACTACATCCACTAAACCACACTTAATAACCAAATGTGAACTGAATTATCTTGTAAGAGATCTGAATTTACCGAAGAACAAGGCGGGGCTTTTGGGTTCCAGATTGCAACAGTGGAATCTCCTGGCAGAAGATGTTACAATTTCTGTGTATAGGAACCACCAGAAGCCGCTTATTACATTCTTTTTCAAAGAAGGTGACCTTTCTGCGTGCCACAACATTTCTGGTTTAATGGCAGCCCTCAAAATCAATTACATACCGGAAGAGTGGAGGCTTTTCATTGATTCATCCAAGACGAGTCTTAAATCTGTTTTGTTGAATAATGGTAATGTATTACCGTCAATTCCAGTTGGTCACGCAGTTCATATGAAAGAAACTTATGAAAACATTAAGCAGCTTTTGAAGTGTATAAACTACGATCATCATCATTGGTCACTTTGCGGTGACTTAAAAGTGGTCGCTCTTTTGCTTGGACTACAGGGTGGATACACCAAGTACTGTTGCTTTCTCTGTGAGTGGGATAGCCGGGCACGAAGTGACCATTACATCAGAAGACATTGGCCAATCAGGCAGTCATTGCAGCCTGGCAGTAAGAACGTTGAGAACCCAGCACTTGTCGACACCAGCAAGATTTTGTTGCCACCCTTGCACATTAAGCTGGGTCTCATGAAAAACTTTGTCAAGGCAATGGAGAAAACAGATGATGCTTTCAAATACCTCATCAGAAAATTTCCAAGACTGAGTGAAGCTAAAATAAGAGAGGGAGTATTTGTTGGTCCGCAAATTCGAAAACTTCTTCATGATGACGAGTTTATTTGCATGTTGCATGGCAAGGAAAAAGCAGCATAGCTAGTATTTAAGTCAGTGGTGGACAATTTTCTTGTAAACAACAGATTTGATAATTACAATGAAATTGTAGAAAATCTCCTTCTGAAGTATAAGAGTCTTGGCTGCAACATGTCTTTGAAAATTCATTTTCTGGATTCTCATCTGGATTTCTTTACGTCAAACTGTGGAGCGGTCAGTGATGAGCATGGTGAACGATTTCACCAGGGCATTGCTGCTATGGAGACAAGGTATCAAGGCAACTGGAGCCCTTCAATGCTTGCTGATTACTGTTGGACTGTGACAAGAGACACCTCATCGATTGACTACAAGAAGCAAGCAAAGAGAGCTCGAAAAGCGACTGAATAATGACGAAATGGGTTCAAATGTGCCTTTTTAAAACATGATATGTGAACTTTAAATAATGTTTTTATTTTTTCTATCATTTTATGTTGAAATATCAATTAATTGAGTATGTAACCACAATTTTTATAATGCTAAAGTAGAAAGATTAGCTGTTCACACCAGAGAATTAAAAAAGGATACATTATTTGTTTTACTGTAATGTAAATTCATCATTTAAAAACAAACCAGAGCCAATTGGTGAATTTCATTATGATATTTGAAATCAGCATGTCAAAATCAATAAGAAATGGTATAATTAATTTCTGGTACAAATAACTTTTGAAAATTTGTTGACTAGTGTTACCCTTCGGCTCCCTAAGGAGTATAGGCCTTCAATAAATTCATGTGAAACCAGTCTATCCTGTGCTATCCGTTGAAGTTCTTTCCATAACTTCTTGATCTTGATCACATTCAAGTCTGAAGAGGTTCCCTTCTGCATGTTTTTTGTTGTTGTTGTTTCCAGCTACCTCTCTTACACTGGAGATTCCAGAACAAGGACTGCCTTGTAAGGCTGTTAATATATTTCCTTAATGTGTGCCCTCCAATGTCTTCTTCTCACGCTATTAAGATGCTGGGGATAAACTTGTACCCCCTGTAGATCATGGAAAAAAAATAAATTATTTTCTATTTTATTTTTATATAAATTTTTTTTTTCTCTTTCTACCTCTTCTCTCACAATATATATATATATATATTTTTTGTATATATATATTTACTATATATATATATATATATATAATATATATATATTTAATTTGTGTCATCTCTCGGTTAAAATAGGTCTCCAAATAAATGCCTCTAAAACTAAAGCTATGAACTTTTCTAACGAGACCTTTGATATCATCTTGAACGGGGAAAAACTACAGAAAGTTGAAAGTTTCAATTATTTAGGCAGTAAAATGACTCAGGATGGTGACACAACAAGAAAAATCCATACTAGAATTGCTTTGGCAGCTAGCGCCTTCAATAGATTATCTAACATTTGGAAATTACGATCATTGAATATACATACCAAGCTTCGTCTGTTTAATTCAAATGTTATCTCAGTGTTAACATACGGCTGTGAGAGTTGAAAAATAACAAAATCATTGGAGAACAAGCTGAATACATTCGAGAACAAATGTCTTAGAAAACTCATGAACATCAGTTGGAAAGAATTCAAGACTAATCGACAAATAAGAGAAGACTCTAGGCAGAAATATGTCTCCGACTATATAAGGAAAAGACGATGGTCATATATCGGTCATGTCCTACGAATGCAAAACAACAGAATACCACTACAGGCGATCACTTGGGTTCCTGAGGGTAAGAGGAAAAAAGGAAGACCAAAAGAAACACTCAGAAGAACAATAATAAGAGAAGGAAGAACGTTGGGCCTAAATAATGTGCAAGAGCTAAGAGGAGTGGCGTCACAACGAACAACCTGGAGAGCACTGGTTTCTGCCTTATGCGCCGTGTTTGGTGCTTAAAGAATTTATTATATATATATATATATATATATATATATAATATATATATATATATATATATATATATATATATATATATATATATATATATATATATATATATTACTTTTCTCTCACTCGGTTTTCCAGTCCTTGTTTTCATTACTTTTTTATTTATGCTTTTAATACACTATTCATTTCCGGTTCAGTAGCGGACATTTTTGCTCCAACATGTGACACACATCAGGGAGTATTTTTCTCTTATTTCTATAGTTTCATGTTCTCCACTTAATTCTCACTTTCTTTTCCTTCTGTCTTTTGTTTGTCTGTCATTAACGAAGGCCTTGTGGCCGCAACGTATGTTTTTCCTTGTCCGTTCTCTTAGTAAGACGTATTACTATTTGTGTTTTTTTTTTTTTTTTGTCCGTTAGATCATGGAATACCACGTGGTTCCTGAGATAGTCTTAAGAGACAATGATGACTAGATCTACTCAGCCCTAGGCATGTTGTAAAATGCGACGAATATGAGGTTGTTCATGAAGCTGGCAACATCATCATGTACAATACATTACTACAGAAACCACCACTTCAAGAGCATGTGTATGCCTTTATGCTGGCTTGCTGCAATTAAGGCTAATTGTAGTGATGGATGTATGCGCCTCAGTAAGTAAAACAGACAACTGGCAGATGGCACAAGAACAGTTTGGCGACCGCAGATGAGGTTCAAAGATGTGTGCATGAGAGACATGAAGGCATTGGACATAAATCTAGCAACCTGGAGGGATGAAGCTGCCGATTGCACCAAGTAGCGATGCTCCCTGCTGCACCACCTTAGACTGAGTGAAAAGAAGCTCTGACAACAAGCGGAAGCGAAAAGAACATTTTGAAATGAACACCAGGCAAAAATACAAACAAACAAAACAAAACAAAAACAACAGCTAAGGGCTTTCACCTCAGGGGCGCATTCCCATAGACAATTATGACCGAAGGGGGTTACTACTACTACTAATACTGCTACTACTACTACTGCTACTACTGCTACTACTATTGCTACTACTGCTATTACTACTACTACTACTGCTACTACTACTACTATTACTACTACTACTACTACTGCTACTACTACTACTACTAAGCAAAACATGAGAGGGCATAGATGCTGGTATCAATTCACCCAGACAAGGGATGGACATTACCACCAATCGACATAGGTGGTGAATTTACACAAGAAACAAAAAAATGTGTAGAGAATAGGATTAATTGACTTGGCAAGGGCACTGAACGAAAATTTCATGAAAGCTATTCTTTTTACACGTATGCATATTTATCCGGCCTTGAATAATGGACATGCATTTTGAGGCAAAGATGAGGTATGGATTGAGTTCAGATATTCAGCCAAATTTGACCAATTAGCTAGACAGATTGTTTAGTTTAACATTGATATTTTCATTGAGCTTCCATGATTTGTGATTGACTCTATAACCAAGAAAAATGCTTAAATGACGTCATTTAAAGTAATTTCTAAATTCTCCCCTTAATTAAAGCAGTTAAGAACCTTTTTTTATGTACTGTGGCGAATGAATCTGAAATTCGCCAAATCTCCGGCAAGACTCAAAATCTTATTGCTCAAACCGGGTCTACATCCACATGTCATTTACATCTGAATATATATGACCATTTTCTTGATTGCATCATGAGTCTCCGTACCAATGGACCATCTTTCTCTTGGGTGGTTAAGTTGAAAATGTTTCTTTATCTTTAGTTCACATGGTCATATTGTCCTTGAAGTTTTTGTGGCCTAAAGTTTCTACAAGAGGGAGTAGGCGGCACCATGCCCAACCCTCCGTAGTTGCCTTTTACGATATGTATGGTAGGTAAAAGGCTTACTATTTTTTGCTCTCCTTTCGGGTTTTGGCAACACACTGGTTACATAATTAACTAGCACTGCATAATTATCAAACAGTTATTGTTAGAAATTGGATTTTCTACAAATAATACGAGTGTTTATGAGTGTTGATGCATTCAGATAGTAACCTTGAATCCGATGAGAAAATGGAGATCTGAACAGAGCCAGGAGGTAACAAATGCACAGACATCCTGTACTCTAAGTAATACAGAGCGTTTATTTTTAACTTACAGGGGACCTTCACTAGAATCCCGGACTACTGGGAAGTAATGAATAGGACAACAATGCTCTGCCCCCCCCCCCCCCCAAAAAAAAAATAAATAAATACATAAATTGCGGAAAAATCATATTAATAAAGTCATGCAAAATCAAAATCATATTAATAAAGTCATGCAAAATTAAAATCATATTAATAAAGTCATGCAAAATCAAAATCATATTAATAAAGTCATGCAAAATCAAAATCATATTAATAAAGTCATGCAAAATCAAAATCATATTAATAAAGTCATGCAAAATCATGAAGTGAAAGAAATAGCTATAAGAACCACCATTGCAAAAGCACTAGTAGTTTTGTGGCACAGGATTCATACAAGGGAGTCTAATGCAGCTGCAGATCCCATGTTTTGTAAGGAGCGAAAATGGGGCAAGGAAGGAAGGGGTACTGTCAAAATACATGTACTAACTTCCTCTGTTGTTTTAAGTCTTTGTTTGTTGCTGTACGGTGGTGGGTAAAACTGTATGAAAAGCAATGGGTGCATATGCTTACACACACATGAAACAAATTACACTAGTCAACAAATTTTCAAAAGTTTTTTGTACCAGAAATTAAATATACCATTTCTTATTGATTTTGACATGCTGATTTCAAATATCATAATGAAATTCACCAATTGGCTCTGGTTTTTTTTTTTAAATGATGAATTTACATTACAGTAATACAAATAATGTATGCTTGTTTAATTCTCTGGGGTGAACAGCTAGTCTTTCTACTTTAGCATTATAAAAATTGTGGTTACATACTCAATTAATTGATATTTCAACATAAAATGATAGAAAAAATAAAAACGTTATTTAAAGTTCACATATAATGTTTTAAAAAGGCACATTTGAACCCATTCCGTCATTATTCAGTCGCCGTTCGAGCTCTCTTTGCTTGCTTCTTGTAGTCAATCGATGAGGTGTCTCTTGTCACAGTCCAACAGTAATCAGCAAGCATTGAAGGGCTCCAATTGCCTTGATACCTTGTCTCCATAGCAGCAATGTCCTGGTGAAATCGTTCACCATACTCATCACTGACCGCTCCACAGTTTGACGTAAAGAAATCCAGATGAGAATCCAGAAAATGAATTTTCAAAGACATGTTGCAGCCAAGACTCTTATACTTCAGAAGGAGATTTTCTACAATTTCATTGTAATTATCAGATCTGTTATTTCCAAGAAAATTGTCCACCACTGACTTAAATGCTAGCCATGCTGCTTTTTCCTTGCCATGCAACATGCAAAGAAGCTCGTCATCATGAAGAAGTTTTCGAATTTGCGGACCAACAAATACTCCCTCTCTTATTTTAGCTTCACTCAGTCTTGGAAATTTTCTGATGAGGTATTTGAAAGCCTCATCTGTTTTCTCCATTGCCTTGACAAAGTTTTTCATGAGACCCAGCTTAATGTGCAAGGGTGGCAACAAAATCTTGCTGGTGTCGACAAGTGCTGGGTTCTCAACGTTCTTACTGCCAGGCTGCAATGACTGCCTGATTGGCCAATGTCTTCTGATATAATGGTCACTTCGTGCACGGCTATCCCACTCACAGAGAAAGCAACAGTACTTGGTGTATCCACCCTGTAGTCCAAGCAAAAGAGCGACCACTTTTAAGTCACCGCAAAGTGACCAATGATGATGATCGTAGTTTATACACTTCAAAAACTGCTTAATGTTTTCATAAGTTTCTTTCATATGAACTGCGTGACAAACTGAAATTGACGGTAACACATTACCATTATTCAACAAAACAGCTTTAAGACTCGTCTTGGATGAATCAATGAAAAGCCTCCACTCTTCCGGTATGTAATTGATTTTGAGGGCTGCCATTAAACCATAAATGTTGTGGCACGCAGAAAGGTCACCCTCTTTGAAAAAGAATGTAATAAGCGGCTTCTGGCGGTTCCTATACACAGAAATTGTAACATTTTCTGCCAGGAGATTCCACTGTTGCAATCTGGAACCCAAAAGCTCTGCCTTGTTCTTCGGTAAATTCAGATCTCTTACAAGATCATTCAGTTCACCTTGGGTTATTAAGTGTGGTTTAGTGGATGTAGTTTGCTCAAAACCTGGGTCACTTGAGGTTGATGGTTCAGGACCACCAATGTCCTCTTCTTCACCAGTGGAAGCAGCTGAAAATGATTCTGGCTCTTTGGGAACTGGTAGGTCATCGCCATGTGGTACCGGACGTATTGCAGAGGGGATGTTTGGATATTCCAGAGTCCATTATTTTTTCTTTGATATGCCTTTCCCAATTGGAGGGACCATGCAAAAGTAACAGTTGTTGAGATGATCAGTGGGCTCTCTCCAAATCATTGGGACTGCAAAAGGCATAGCTTGCCTTTTGCCAGTCAACCACAGTTTAAGATGTGCTGCACATGTATTGCAGCATATATGTGGCGCCCAGCTCTTATCTTGATCTCCTATTCTGCAGCCAAAATACAAACTGTACGCCTTCTTAATCACTTTAGTTATATTTCGTTTTTGTGATACAAATGTCACATCACCACATATATACTTACTTACTTAGTCGTTCCCCTTCTACCGTGAGGTATAGAGGTTTGGAAGAGAGAGCGCCAGACTATCCTATCGGCTGTCTCACCACATATATAACTACGATACTTTCGATAAGGACAAATGCACTAACTAATGGCAACATTTTATCAGAGATAAGATATTTATACACAAAGGTGATGTAATCATAGGTAGGATTGCATCATCAACTTCTAGTTACATTTTTATTGGTCATTAGAGAAAATTATGCAATCGCCCACAACAGTTGTGTCATATATATAAATTGACCTTAATTAAATAAACTAGTAGCATATATCTTGAAAACTAGAGCCAATCAACATTTTTTAATGTCATTTTCGTTTTCAGCACACCAAAATTAGTTAAGATCAGCTATTTTCATTTCTGGTACATTCTGGTTGTTGACTAGTGTTATTTATTCTAGCAACCATTTGATACTGTTGCCACATTCCGGCTAATAATTTCAGGCAAAAATCCTGCTGTTGAAGGTAATGTATAGAATGACACCCTTAGCCATTAGAAGCAGTAGAAGAAAAACCACAGTTGGTATTGTGTGTATTGCTTTATTAGTGATTTAATTAAATTTTGTTCCGCTATTTATAATAGCTAGAGTGCAGTCAAGTTTGTATCCTGTGGTGTTTTTTCCCGTTGATTTTATTTGACAGATTGCGCTTTTTCTGTGTAAATTTATAAATATTTACAACTTTCTTTCATGTTGTATCATATTTAGAGTGTATAAAATGTTATGTTTTATCATTCAGAAGTTCTGTTTTAAGACATTTTATATGATGCAATGGAAGCTCATATATTTTCCTGAACTTTTAGTTGTTTATATAAGAATTATGTTGGTGACATGACTCAAATGTCAGATTCAAGAATCAGGCATCCAGGGTGATGTTGCAGTTAAAGACGAAAACGGGTACTGAAAGAAGTTGCACCAGTCATGGGTTGTTATCTGAGAAATTATTCCAGCCAAAGGGATGCTTTTTGACAAATAATATCAGTCAAAGGAATGTTATATCATCAATTTAAAGAAGTCTGAGGTCATGACGCTCAATGTGAGCAACCCTGAGCCCATATCAGTAAGGAATCAGCAACTGGTACAGACAGATACCTTCACATACCTAGGAAGCATAGTAACACCAGACGGTGGGGCAGGCAAAGACATCAACATCAGAATGAATAAGGCAAGAACAGCCTTCTTTAGCCTAAATAACATCTGGAAGTCCTCCCAATACAGCACAAGCACAAAATTAAGATTATACCAGAGTTGCGTGCTTTCTGTGCTTCTCTATGGTGCGGAATGCTGGAGAGTCACAGAGAAGGAAATGTCAAAATTGTCCTCTTTTCACACAACATGCCTAAGAAAAATTCACCGAATCTTTTGGCCGAATACCATCACCAACCAAGATCTGCTTACTCGTAGCAAGCAAGAGGACATGCATACCATCATAGCTGGCAGACGCTGGAGCTGGGTTGGTCATGTCCTCAGAAGAGACCCCGATGCCATCACAAGAACAGCTATGCTTTGGACCCCTGAAGGAAAGCGAAAGAGAGGCCGACCAAAAACAACTTGGCGGAGGACTGTGGAGGCTGAGATGCAACGAATGAACCAGAGTTGGGGCACTGTACGAAGGATGGCCACCGACCGTGCAAAGTGGAATCAATTTGTTGTTGCCCTACAAGACGCCACTAGGCGTGATGGCCACTGACTGCTTTGACGGTCGGTGGTTAAGGATCGAAGAAGAAGAAGAGAAGAATGTTATATAAGAAGCGATATCGGTCAAATTGATGCTAAATGAGGAGTGATTCTAATTAAAGGGATGTTACATGAGAATTGATTCCAATCAAAAGGATGTTACATGAGAACTGATTTCAATCTAAAGGATGTTACATGAGAATTGATTCCAATATAAAGGATGTTACGTCAGAATTGATTTCAATCAAAAAGATGTTACATGAGAATTGATTCCAATCAAAAGGATGTTACATGACAATTGATTCCAATCAAAAAGATGTTTCATGAGAATTGATTTCAATCAAAAGGATGTTACATGAGAATTAATTCCAATCAAAAGGATGTTACATGAGAATTGATTTCAATCAAAAGGATGTTACATGAAAATTGATTCCAATTAAAATAATGTTACATGAGAATTGATTTCAATCAAAAGGATGTTACATGAAAATTAATTCCAATTAAAAGAATGTTACATGAGAAATGATGGGGATCATCATTTTCCTTTTTGCTCATTGCAGGGATCAAAGTGATTTGGGAAATGATAGAGGTCAAAGTGATGTTATATTACAAATGATAGAGGTCAAAGTGATGTTATATTAAAAATGATAGAGGTCAAAGTGAGGAATGATATCAGTCAAAGGAATTTTATGTGAGACTCGATACAAGTCAAATGAAAGTTATAAAAGAGATTATTCCACACAGGTTTTATGTATATGAAATGATGCAAGTCACAGGGATGTAAAGTGAGAAATGATATTTGTCAAAGGAAGGTTATCTGGGAAATGATACTAATCGAAGGAATATCATCAATTATACCAGTCACGGGGATGTAAAGTGAGAAATCACAACATTTAAATGGATGTTATATGAGAAGCGATACTGGTCAAAGGAATATTGAATGAGAAGTGATGCTAGCCAGACGGATGTTAAATGAGAAATGATATTTCTCAACGGGATCTTAACTGGGAAATGATTCTAATTAAAGGTGTGATATTAAATACATAATACCAGTTAAATGGGTTTTATATGAGATATGATACTAATCAAAGGATGTTATATGAGAAATTATACCAGTTAAAGGGATGTTATATGAGACATTACACCATTCAAAGGATTGTTAAATATGAGAAATGATTTTAGTCAAAGAGAAAAGTTAAACAATACATTAAATGGAGAATGTTAGAGACATATGATACTAACAGAAAAATGATGCTAGTTTAGCATTTATTATCAGAGAACTGTTTGAAAAATAACTACTACTGTAACAGCTTTTTGCTAAATATTTAGAGTAAGAGCATAAAACTTGTAATTAGCATCGAAAATTTGTAAATATCATTAATTATTTGTGCACGGCTATTCATTTTCAGTGGCCTAATGTAGTTAGTTTAGTGAAAGCTTTTGCCCCAGTTTTTTTTTAATTTTTATTTGTTATTTGTGTTTACTTATTACAATATGTTCATAAAACTTGCATATTACATGATATTTACATATGTAATTTATATTTTACTTCTCCAATGATTGTATTGATAGATTCAGCATAGATAATGTTCCAGGTAAATACAGCGCATTTCTGTAAAATGACATAAGATTTATCGCTCGTCATTAAAAATGAATTTTATGCCAGTGCCAATTTCTTGGTTATAAAAATTCACACAAGTATTTTACAGTACTTGGTATACAGTAATGCCCTGCTTAGTGCTACTCCCTGCTGAGCTCCTTTCCGGTAGACCTCATTAATTTTGAAGACCTTTTTTTTTTTTTAAATTAAAGTCTGAAAATGCATTAAAGTTATTGAAATTAGACAAGTTCAAACAACCCACAGAGCGGCCATCACAATTATCATACATGCACACATCATTCCGGCAATCTTGTCTATTAAGTTTAAGCTGTGCCGAAACCAAGAGGGTGCAACAGCAAATCAGCTGATAAACAGCATTCCTTTCAAAATGATTCCGCCTTCCATCTAACTTTTTGTGGTTCACCTTCCACCCATTACAATTTTTTTTTTGCTTTTTCAGTGCATGTTTATTAATATTTTATCATTACTTCAGTGACAAAGAGATAGAATGGCTAGAGCAGAGGTGGGCCATATTATTCCGCAATCACCTTCTTACCCACAGCTTCTCATTGACAGCTAGGGCTACCTTTCTTATCATATTACATTCACCAATCTTCACATTTCTATTATCTATTATGCTGTTCAGTATTCTGTATTATACATTAATTACTTATGGCACATTATTACATGTTAGACAGATTATTATTAGCCATACTCTTCAATCAAACAATCAATCAATAACCTTTAGCTCCCCAAGGAGCATAGGCCTTCAACAAACACATGCCAAGTCCTCCTGTCACGTGCCATCAGCTCAAGTTCTTTCCATGTTTTCCTCATCATGTTCCCTTCTGTATCTATTTCTCTTCTCCGTGTTTTTTTTTTGGCCAACCTCTGCCTCTCTTTCCCTGAAAATGTCAGAACAAGGACTGCCTTGTAATGCTATCAACAGGTTTTCTCAGTGTATGTCCTATCCATCGCTAGCGTCTTCTTCTCATGTCTTGTTCTACTGGCATTTGTCTGGTTCTTGTCGTCAGTTCCACTTTTGTAACTTTTTCATACCATTTCAATTCTTCTATTTGACGCAAGCAATAATTTATGAAAGTCTGTAGCTTTTTGGTTGTTTTTTTTTTTTTTCTGGTAGTCATTCTCTTATTTGCCATATAACATATAGCACTGCATATAACTCACATTTATAGGCCCACTGCAACCTCAGGCATGTCGTACAAGATGACTAATATGAGGTTGTGTATGTGGCTGCCAACCTAGGGTTCCCATAATGTTTTGTTTAAAAACCGGGACATTTCCAAATTTTTACCTAAAAAACCCGGGATATTTTGTAAAAAAACTGGACATGTTAAAAATTAAGGTAAAGCACAAATAAATCTATTATATATCATATGTTGCACTTAAAATAAGATACTGGTATAAAAATACACACATTAACTAACACAACTTCCACTTTATCGCTGAAAAGTTTTTTCACCATGGCTGTTGTGCAGTCCATGACTTAAAGCTGTGGTTATGCATCGCCGTGTGATAAGCGAAGGTTGCTTCCTGTGCTGCCAATGATAACTGTTTTTCCATTTCCTTTTCACTCTGGGTTTTCGCATTTAAGAAATGACTTATACTGCTGTTGGAAGCCTTACTTTCAACAGCACCATTATGTTTTTTTTTTTTTCGTTTTCACGTGGTTGACTACGTCTGACCGACCACCATGTGAAATGCAAAATTTAGAGCTGCATAAAGTACATTCCACATTTTCATCTACACCTTTAATGAAGGGAAATTCTCTTGTAATGTTATCATTTATACTGCACTTACTTTTCGGCATAATGGGGATGAAAAACGATAAAAATACTGTATAATAATGCTAATACGCATTAAATCATTTGGTAGATGCTCACTGAACACTGTTTTGGTCGACTTTCGAATTTTTGTTCGAGATTCAAACCGAGGGTCCACTGTAACCGGAAATTGATAAAGTAACACTACTAAAACACGGAATAAAATCCGTTACTCAAAGATTTTTTTTTCAGGAAGGACCCTTAAAAAGCGGGACATTTGGAATAAATTCGGGACATTTTATCAAAAAACGGGACTGTCCCGGGAAAAACGGGACGAATAGGAACCCTATGCCAACCTCATTATGTAACACAAGTTGCCACAGAAACCACTGCTGCTAGACCATGTGACTGCTTTCTGCAGGTTTCCTGCAAGGGTCAGCTGCAGTGGTGGCTCCATGTTCCATAGGGAGCACAAAAGAAAATGCTGATGATATATCTCATGCTAAAAATGACATCAGGATCGTAGCTTCATCAGTGCTATGGTATAATGACATATTTGAGCCCTGTTTTTTTTTAGCGCTCTGTTTTCCAGGAACGTAACACAAACGATAAGCGGAATATTACTTTAACCCCATTCACGCACTGGTAAGTTGCTCTATTGTCTTAAGACAACAAGAAAACTAACACTCTAGTTGCCATTTAGGTTGAAGCACGTAATGTGTAACAAAAATATGAATAAATACAAAATGATTACTTAATTAAATCTGACCAGAAAACACTCAAAAGCCCAGGAGATCTAGAGACCCCGAGAGGCGTCACAATGCTGCTGATGATGAGATGAGGTTTTCTGGGCTGCACTCCAAGGCGGACATCCCTTCAAAGGCTTTCGGTGTCCTGCAAAGAATTTCAGGAGAAGACAGCAATGCTGTAACACATAATGGAAAAGACACACTTGATGTTGGTGCGTTCTTTATTATATAATTCCTCAATAAACTAAAGCCAATCTCGTAAAATGTTCATCCGCACTTACTACTTACATTTGTGTATTAACATTTATGTGGGAAAGTTAAATAATAAACTTCATAATATTTATTTTTTTGCTGCTGATTTTGGCTATACCTTATGGTTTTTTTTCTATTTTGGTAAAATTATTTTGTTAGTGCATGAGAACTGATGAATGACAGGGGCAGAAAACATTCTGACCAAAGTAATAGCTGCTTGCCTAGAATAGAAGGATTGAGGTAGTATGACAAGGTCATTAATGTGGAACTGATGATAAAAGCCAGACAAGTGTTGGTGGAACTAGAGATAAGAGGAAGATGAATAGAACACACATTGAGGAAACCTGTTGACAGCATTACCAGATAGTCCTTGTTCTGGAATACTATGGGTAAGTGAGACAGAGGGAGAGCAAAGAACACAAGGAGAAGAGAACTGGAGACAGAGATGAAGAAGATAAGGAAAGACCTTTAGCAGATGGCACAGGACAGGAAGTCATGGCATACATTTGTTGAAGGCCTTTGCTCCTTGGGGAACTGAAAGCTGATTATATCAAAGAAGTCTTAAATAGAAAATAAATAAATAGGAACAAGAATGACCGCAAACAAGAAAATCAGATACAGATCAGAAAGTAACACTCTGAATCATCATTGAGCTGTCATATGAATGGCAGACACATTTGTAAACCAAATATGTTGACTCTGAGAAAACATTTGATAGTGTGCATACACTGTAAAACAGAATGAAAAAAGCAAGAACAGCCTTTTTTAGTCTAAACAACATCTGGAAGTCCTCTCAATACAGCATAAGCACAAAATTAAGATTATATCAGAGCTGTGTGCTTTCTGTGCTTCTCTATGGCGCGGAGAGCTGGAGAGTTACAGAGAAGGAAATGTCGAAATTGTCCGCTTTTCACACAACATGACTAAGAAAAATTCTCCGAATCTTATGGCAGAATACCATCACCAACCAAGATCTGCTTACTCGTAGCAAGCAAGAGGACATTTACACCATCATAGCTGGCAGACGCTGGAGCTGGGTTGGCCATGTTCTCAGAAGAGACCCCGATGCCATCACAAGAACAGCTATGCTATGGACCCCTAAAGGAAAACGAAAGAGAGGCCGACCAAAAGCAACTTGGCGGAGGACTGTGGAGGCTGAGATGCAAAGAATGAACCAGAGTTGGGGCACTGTACGAAGGATGGCCGCCGACAGAGCAAAGTGGAATCAATTTGTTGTTGCCCTACAAGACGCCACCAGGCGTAATGGCCACTGACTGCTTTGACGGTCGGTGGCTAAGGATCAAAGAAGAAGAAGATACACTGTAAATTAAAGGTAGTCCCATAGTAGATACTGCTGCAGGGGAGTGAAGTGTTAGAGACTTCACCATACTAGGTCCAGCTTTGAGAGGTGGGGGGTGACCAGTTCCCTTCCTTGCTGCCTTTGCCTTCCCTAACTCAAGAGATATGCAATAAAATAGAAAATATTTTTATTAGAATAATTCAAGATTTTTATGAAGAGATCACCTGCAGAATTGTCCACAAAGGCAGACTTTCAAAACCTCTTACAATAAACAGTCGTCATCCTCATTTCCCTGTTCCCTCTGTATGAATTATAAAACCACCACCACAGATGGTCCCCTTACAGGAAGCCTTATTATAGCATTTATGTCCTTTTTTCAGTGATGGTTTCTGTTGTAATTTGTTATACATTATGATGCTCCAGCCACTTTCACAGCCTCATATTAGTCACCTTTTAGACCATGCCTCCTGAGGGAGCACTGAGGTTAGACAATAGATGTCTGCATTCACCAACGATATTCGTCATGGTCATGGTCTGGGCGAAGAGACAAAGAACACAAAGGAAGAGAAGAGGAATGTAATGGACATTTGAGAGGCAAATGTTAACAGCTAGAACTGCAGTCATATATTCCACATAAAATGACAACAGTGATGATAAGAATGCACATGCATGGTTATCATTTTGATGACAGTCCCATGACAGCCAAACATCTGCTCCAGTCCAACTTACAGCAGTGAACAAAGTGGCATATGGCAACAACCCACTTCTCTCAACGAAAAACTGTTTGGAAATGTCAGGAACCTTGAGCTGACTCCTTCTTTTATTAAAGTAATTAATGTGGAAGTCTGAGATTGAAGAAGAAGAAGAAGACACAGAAAGAGATAGAAAATGAATAGAAAATGAACGTGAGAAAACACCAGACATGGCAAATTAAGTAATCCTTAAGTGTTCTTATATTATCATTACTATTTTTTATTTTCCTTTCCCCTCCTTGTTTTCATTTTGTTCTTGGTTTTTAAACTTATGTTACCATCTGCTAAAAATAATAGGATAATCATACTTGCTAGTTTATTGTAATTAACCATGGCTGTATTGTAAGAAATGTCTTGACACATCAGTGACAGACACAAACACTTTGAGTATTATATGTACCAAGAACTAATTTAAGATACTCTGTCTCTCAGCTCCCTAAGTAGCCTGTGTCTTCAATTAGTACATGCCAAACTCTCATGCCAGGTACTATTTATTCAAGTTTTTTCCATGTTTTATTTGTCCTTCCTGTGTCTGTCTCCAGGTCTGTCTTCCATGTGTTTTCTTGTCTTTTCTCTTGACTTTATTTTTTAGCCTGGGGATTCTAAAGCAATGACTGCCTTGTTGAGCTTTTTAGCTGGTTTCTTCACTGTTTATCCTGTGGTATTTTTCTTGTCTCTTTCATAAATTCCACGTTATTGATTCTGTCATACTGTTTTCAATCCATCTATTCTTGAAAAGCATCCAGCTCTGAAAATGTGTAACTTTTATTTCCCATTTTCTTTGTTTTCATATATCAGTACAGGGGGGTCTGTCAATGTCAAGTGGCAGAGTTGTAAGAGCACTTCCTTCTCTAGGCAAACTTTCCAGGTTCAAAACCTGTCAATGTCACACTGCAATCTACACAGCTGTAAAAGGGTACCCGATTCTGCCTTTTCAGTGAGGAAGGAAAACAGTCACCCCACTTCACAAAAATGAGACTCACTATAGTGGTGTCTAACACTTTGCTCCTCTATGGCAGTATTTATATGACTACCTTAATCATTTACATTTGCACTTCCTTGACATTTCAGATGAATATTCTTAATTTTATGCTGCACGCAATCTCATTTTTATATTTTCAAGATTTTACTTACAATAAAATTAAATATGAATGTGTACATGCGCTTTTTATAGCATGCTGTTTTGCTGATAGTATTTGACAAGTTTAGTTGCCACATACAGACTGGCATCAACTTATGACCTATGTGACCTACAGTCACCAGTACTTACGATGGGCATCCCATTAGTCATATAAAATAAATCTTTTGAAAAATAACTTCTAATGTACGGTTGTAAATTTTATTTATTTATGTATTCATTATTTTTTACAGTACAGTACTGTAATGTTAAGTAATTTTATGTTATAATTTGTACATCGTATTATTTCATTATAAACGAAGAGTAAAATCAGTTTTTAGATGTAACATAACAGATCAAAATATTTTAGCATTCAGACATAATAATGGTTAACATAATATGTATGGTTCTTAAAGTATATAGTTTAGACATTTCCGATTTATAACCATTTCAACTTACGGGATTGTCGAAATGTAACCCCATGTAAAATAAACTGTTACAGAAATTAACACTACAAGAGCACATTAAATACTCTGGCAGAGGCTTTCTGCAAAAGAGTCAGTTGCAGATGCAGCTTCCACGATTCTTTAAAAGTGCAAAAAAATCAAGAAGACAAAGAAAGATAACCTTTTTATGGTAATTGGCAAATTTAGTACAGACATAGATCAATTCTTTTTTTTTTTATTTAACACAAAATGTATGAACAGAAGTTACACAGTGTTACTAGAGCAATCTTTTCTTTAAATGTTAGCGTACGTTGTCTTCGTCAGGCAAAGGAAATAAGAAAATAACAGAAAAAAGTGAATGAAAATTTACATGCTTTTGTATGGAAATATATGAATGTTGTCTAAATTAAAAATATATGAGAGCTGCGTAATTTCTGTACACCATCACCAACCGAGAACTGCTAACTCAGAGCCACCAAGAAGACATGCACATCATCATAGTAGGTAGACACAGGAATTGGGTTGGCCACATCTTCAGAAGATACCTTGACAGCATCACCAGAACTACCATGCTAAGGACTCCAGAAGGAAAGTGAAAGCAAGGCATACATGCCACACCTCGGAGATGAAAAACCTGTACATAAAATCTAAAACCATGTACAAAGACCCTCAAAACCTGTACAAAGACTGAAAAAACATATCAAAAGAGTTAATTCGTGTAAAAATATTTTCAATTACAGTGGGCTGCATTATAAATGAGGCACAGGGACTTTGCCTTTTAAAGCAGGTCTTCACTTATTTTACAACCCAAACAATAAATGTCTGAGTTTATTTTACACTGTAAAAATAATGTGATGGTGTCATCATTTAGTCTATTTCTGTGCTTAATTATCACTAACAGACTGGGAAATCCTGTGTTCAATAGGACCTTATGAAAGAACTCTGAAACACAGTAATAAGGGGAATGGGTTAAAAAACCTGTACAGAAATTATGTACAGGGTGTACACATCTGAAAATGCAAACACCTTGTACAGATTATGGGTAAACCATAGCATGTGGCATGTATGGCAAGGGCGGCCAAAAGCTACCAGGCAAAGAACTGTGGAGGCAGAGATGCTGAGCATGAACCAGAGCTGGGGTATCACACAAAGGATGGCTGTCAACCAAACAAAGTGGAGACAGTTTGTTGCTGCCCTACAAGTTGCCACCAGGTGTGATGGTCACTGATTGCTTTGTCAGTCAGTGACAAAGGACCAAAGTAGAAGATATTAATGTATTAATCAAAACATTTCACATTATTCTCGAACTAAAATTTTTTTTAAATTAAATAAATAAAACAGTAGTGATACGATTTCTAATGAATCTTCTCCTAATCCAAATCTATGTTTAAATGTCCCTGTAACTGTTCTTCCTCTTCTAATCCTAATATCTTTTTAAATGCTCTAACATCTGTTCTTTCTCTCATAATCCAAACTCTGGTTAAATGCCCTTACAAATGTTCTTTCTCTCCTAATCAAAATCTATGTTTAAATGCCATAACAAATGTTCTACCTTTTATAATCCAAACCTCTGGTTAAATGCCATTGCAACCTTTCTACCTCTCCTAATCCAAATCTTTTTGTAAATGCCTTTACAACTGTTCTTTCTCTCCTACTTCAAATCTAATTTTGTCTGCCCCTGAAACTATTCTTCCTCTCAGTCAGATATCTGTTTAAATGTCCCTGTAACTATTCCTCCTCTCCTCCAAGTCAGATATCTGTTTAAATGCCCCTGTAACTATTCCTGCTATCCTCATCTAAATCTCTGTTTAAATGCCCCCTGTAATTGTTCTCTCTCTCCTCCAAACAGATACTTGTTTAAATGCCCCTGTAACTATTCCTGCTATCCTAATCTAAATCTCTGTTTAAATGCCCCTGTAATTGTTCTCCCTCTCCTCCAAACAGATACCTGTTTAAATGCCCCTGTAACTATTCCTGCTATCCTAATCTTAATCTCTGTTTAAATGCCTCTGTAATTGTTCTCCCTCTCCTCCAAACAGATACCTGTTTAAATGCCCCTGTAACTATTCCTGCTATCCTAATCTAAATCTCTGTTTAAATGCCCCTGTAACTGTTCTCCCTCTCCTCCAAACAGATATCTTTTAAAATGCGCCGGTAACTAATCCTCCTATCCTAATCTAAATCTCTGTTTAAATGCCCCTGTAACTGTTCTCCCTCTCCTCCAAATCAGATAACTGTTTAAATGCCCCTGTAACTAATCCTCCTATCCTCATCTAAATCTCTGTTTAAATGCCCCTGTAATTGTTCTCTCTCTCCTCCAAACAGATACCTGTTTAAATGCCCCTGTAACTATTCCTGCTATCCTAATCTAAATCTCTGTTTAAATGCCCCTGTAACTATTCCTGCTATCCTAATCTAAATCTCTGTTTAAATGCCCCTGTAATTGTTCTCTCTCTCCTCCAAACAGATACCTGTTTAAATGCCCCTGTAACTATTCCTGCTATCCTAATCTAAATCTCTGTTTAAATGCCCCTGTAATTGTTCTCCCTCTCCTCCAAACAGATACCTGTTTAAATGCCCCTGTAACTATTCCTGCTATCCTAATCTAAATCTCTGTTTAAATGCCCCTGTAATTGTTCTCCCTCTCCTCCAAACAGATACCTGTTTAAATGCCCCTGTAACTATTCCTGCTATCCTTAATCTAAATCTCTGTTTAAATGCCCCTGTAATTGTTCTCCCTCTCCTCCAAACAGATACCTGTTTAAATGCCCCTGTAACTATTCCTGCTATCCTAATCTAAATCTCTGTTTAAATGCCCCTGTAACTGTTCTCCCTCTCCTCCAAACAGATACCTGTTTAAATGCCCCTGTAACTATTCCTGCTATCCTCATCTAAATCTCTGTTTAAATGCCCCTGTAACTGTTCTCCCTCTCCTCCAAACAGATACCTGTTTAAATGCCCCTGTAACTATTCCTGATATCCTAATCTAAATCTCTGTTTAAATGCCCCTGTAACTATTCCTGCTATCCTAATCTAAATCTCTGTTTAAATGCCCCTGTAACTGTTCTCCCTCTCCTCCAAACAGATACCTGTTTAAATGCCCCTGTAACTATTCCTGCTATCCTATTCTAAATCTCTGTTTAAATGCCCCTGTAACTGTTCTCCCTCTCCTCCAAACAGATACCTGTTTAAATGCCCCTGTAACTATTCCTGCTATCCTAATCTAAATCTCTGTTTAAATGCCCCTGTAACTGTTCTCCCTCTCCTCCAAACAGATACCTGTTTAAATGTCCGTGTAACTATTCCTGCTATCCTAATCTAAATCTCTGTTTAAATGCCCCCCCTGTAACTATTCCTGCTATTCTCCCTCTCCTCCAAACAGATACCTGTTTAAATGCCCCTGTAACTATTCCTGCTATCCTAATCTAAATCTCTGTTTAAATGCCCCTGTAATTGTTCTCCCTCTCCTCCAAACAGATAGATGCCCCTGTACCTCTCTTTTTAAATTCCCCTGTCCAAACAGATACCTGTTTTGCCCCTGCTATCCTAATCTAAATCTCTGTTTAAATGCTATCCTAATCTAAATCTCTGTTTAAATGCCCCTGTAACTGTTCTCCCTCTCCTCCAAACAGATACCTGTTTAAATGCCCCTGTAACTATTCCTGCTATCCTAATCTAAATCTCTGTTTAAATGCCCCTGTAATTGTTCTCCCTCTCCTCCAAACAGATACCTGTTTAAATGCCCCTGTAACTATTCCTGTTGTTCTCCCTCTCCTCCAAACAGATACCTGTTTAAATGCCCCTGTAACTATTCCTGCTATCCTAATCTAAATCTCTGTTTAAATGCCCCTGTAACTGTTCTCCCTCTCCTCCAAACAGATACCTGTTTAAATGCCCCTGTAACTATTCCTGCTATCCTAATCTAAATCTCTGTTTAAATTGTTCTCCCCTCTCCTCCAAAACCCCTGTTTAAAAAACTATTCCTGCTATCCTAATCTAAATCTCTGTTTAAATGCCCCTGTAACTGTTCTCCCTCTCCTCCAAACAGATACCTGTTTAAATGCCCCTGTAACTATTCCTGCTATCCTAATCTAAATCTCTGTTTAAATGCCCCTGTAACTGTTCTCCCTCTCCTCCAAACAGATACCTGTTTAAATGCCCCTGTAACTATTCCTGCTATCCCCATCTAAAATCCTGTTTTAAATGCCCCTAACTGTTCTCCCTCTCTCCAAACAGATTTAAATGCCCCTGTAAACTATTCCTGCTATCCTAATCTAAATCTCTGTTTTAATCTGTTTAAATGCCCCTGTACTTTTCCTCCCTCCCCTCCAAACAGATACCTGTTTAAACTCCCCTGTAACTATCCCTGCTATCCTAATCTATATCTGTTTAAATGCCCCTATCTCCCTAATCCTAAATCAGAAATGCCCCCTGTTTAAATGTTTAAATGCCCCTATAACCCTGTATCCTAATCTAAATCTGTTTAAATGCCCCTGTAATTGTTCTCCCTCTCCTCCAAACAGATACCTGTTTAAATGCCCCTGTAACTATTCCTGCTATCCTAATCTAAATCTCTGTTTAAATGCCCCTGTAATTGTTCTCCCTCTCCTCCAAACAGATACCTGTTTAAATGCCCCTGTAACTATTCCTGCTATCCTAATCTAAATCTCTGTTTAAATGCCCCTGTAACTGTTCTTCCTATCCTCATCTAAATCTCTGTATAAACGCCCTTGCAACTGTCTTGTCCTACATAATGTTTATCTTTTGCAAGTTGATAATGTTTACCAAGCCTGTTTAGGCGTTAAGCAGTTGTTGTAGTTACCCATAGCTGAGTGATTAGAGCACCGACCTCTCGCAGCAAAGGTACCAGTTTTGAAGCAGTGCTGCATCACTCTCTCATCTACCCAGCTGTAAATGGGTACCCAACTCTACTCTTGATTTATGAAAAGCAAAGACAGCAAGGAAGGGAACTGATCACCCCATCTCTCAATACAGGATCTAGTATAGTGAAGTCTCTAACACTTCACTTCTCTAAGCTATAGGGGCTACCTTTTAATTCATTAAAAGTTATGAAGTAATGACTGTTGAAAACTAACTCTGAAATCTGTGTGTCTGTCAACAGCTCCTGTTAGAGGAATGAGGGAAGAGGAAGAAGATGATGGTCTTCCAGACACACTGAACAGTGAGGACTTGGTGGACAAGCGATACAAGGGAGGCAACATACCATCCAAAGTGTTCAAGGTCCTGCAGAAGTCAGTGGGAGAAGATACCTCTGAGACACCCTCAACACCCATCAGTAAGAGACAAGAGTTAACATACATTCTAACTGCAAGAGACAGAATTAACATACATTCTAACTGTAAGAGACAGAATTAACATACATTCTAACCATATAAGACAGAATTAACATACATTCTAACTATATAAGGCAGAATTAACATACATTCTAGCCATGCAAGACAGAATTAAACTTACATTCTAACCATACAAGATAGTATGAATGTATATTTAACCTACGTGCATTCCTATCATCATCATTATTTCCCTTTATGCTTCTAATGGAACAGGAAACCATCATGGCAGCTGGTCCTGAAGAGGCTTGCACAAAAGCATTTATGTGCTCTTGCAGTAATGTTTTCTTAAACAATTTGTTTTACAGCATGAGGATGCCAGTTCCATGCACAACCCCATATTAGTGACTTCTGACCTCTTATGACATACCCAAGGAAGTAGTAGTTCTGGTTTTTCTTTGTCTCCTCAGCGACCCTGGGGAACTCTACATGGGCATTGCCTTACTGTGGCACACACTATTCAGGTCAGATCAGGTGTCATCTTCACATCAGTGATTTTTTGTAAGGGATCTCCAATATTTTCCTTCTCTTGCCTTTGATGCTACACTATTTCCTGTCACTTGTCTTGATGGTTTTTTTTAGATAGACTATGTCCTGTCTCTTGTCTTGATGGTACACTCAGACTATTTTATGTCTTTTGTCTTGATGGTGCACTATTTACAGAGCTGGCCCTTTGGATTTTTCAGTGTGATGCAAGTTCTCACGATGGTGTTTTTTTTTTAAAAATAATAATGTGTTGTTCGTCCATCACGGGTGATGAAGACCACTCTGTTCATCCAATTATTTAGGAATATCTTAGGTTAGTCTATGGGTACGAAGGTGACTGATGAGCCCGATGCGGGCCTGGAAAGATCTTGGACAGTGTGGGCAGGGAATGTTTGCTTCATGTGAAGGTTTTATTTCACGGTCCTTTCTAGCTTGTCTCCGCTGCTGCTCTTCTGGATGATTCGCATGCCACTGCACCTTTACGAAGAGATGTGCGCCAAGCTGTTCGGTCTTGCGCAGCAGTTTCCCATGTGTCTGGGTTTATGTCAAAGGTTTTCAATGACGTCTTTAACGTGTCTTTGAAGCGCTTCTTTTGGCCACCATGGGAGCGTTTACCCTTCTGCATCTCACCATAAAAGAGTATCTTTGGCAGTCGATGGTCTGGCATGCGGACTACATGACCTGCCCAGCGAATCTGTGACTGCATCAGAATAGTATCAATACTAGGGATACCAGCTCTGTCAAGAACGGCGGTATCCGGGATCTTGTCTTGCCATTTGATGTTCATTATCTTCCTGAGACAGACTGTATGGAAGTGGTTTAGCTTCTTTACGTGGCGCCTGTATACAGTCCATGTTTCACATGCATATAGCAGCACTGGAAGCACCGCAGCTCTGTACACCTTCAGCTTTGTCTGTAGACTAATGCCACTTCGATGCCAGACGTTGGTGTATAGTCTGCCAAATGTGCTGCTGGCTTTGGAGATCCTGGTGTTCACCTCATCATCAATGACAATGTTCTGGGATAGTGTGCTACCAAGGTATGTGAATCTGTTCACAACATTCAGTTTCTCACCATTAACCTTGATGACTGGCTCAGTATAAACTGTGCCAGGAGCTGGTTGGTACATGATTTCTGTTTTCTTCGTGTTGATGGTAAGCCCAAAGTTGGCGCAGGCTTCGGAGAATCTATCCACACTATGCTGCAGATCAGCCTCTGAGCCAGCATTGAGGGCACAATCATCAGCAAATAGAAGATCTCTGATGGTGTGTGATTTAACCTTGGTTTTTGCTTGAAGAATCATTGGAGAACAAGCTGAATACATTCGAGAACAAATGTCTTAGAAAACTCATGAACATCAGTTGGAAAGAATTCAAGACTAATCGACAAATAAAAGAGAAGACTCTAGGCAGAAATATGTCTCCGACTATATAAGGAAAAGACGATGGTCATATATCGGTCATGTCCTACGAATGCAAAACAACAGAATACCACTACAGGCGCTCACTTGGGTTCCTGAGGGTAAGCGGAAAAAGGAAGACCAAAAGAAACACTCAGAAGAACAATAATAAGAGAAGGAAGAACGTTGGGCCTAAATAATGTGCAAGAGCTAAGAGGAGTGGCGTCACAACGAACAACCTGGAGAGCACTGGTTTCTGCCTTATGCGCCGTGTTTGGCGCTTAAGAATTTATTATTATTATTATTTGCTTGAAGCCTCCTAAGGTTAAACAATTTTCCATCAATACGATAACTAATGTCGATTCCTGTGTCCCCGTCTCTAAAAGCATCAGTCAGCATAGCAGAAAACATGATACTGAACAGAGTCGGTGCAAGTACGCACCCTTGTTTAACTCCATTTGAGACAGGGAAAGGATCTGATAGCTCACCATTTTCCTGAACTCTAGCCTGCATTCCATCATGCATTTGCTGCACTATTGTGATAAATTTCTTTGGGCAGCCGTATTTTGCATTGATCTTCCATAGACCCTCTCTACTGACCGTGTCGAATGCCTTTGTCAAGTCGATGAAAGCTGTGTACAGGTCACAGTGCTGTTCTTGGCATTTTTCTTGTAGTTCTTGCAGCGAACACCATATCTGTGGTTCCACGTTCTTTCCGGAATCCACACTGACTTTCAGGTAAAAGACCTTTGTCAAGATGAGCCGTAAGGCGATTCAAAAGGATTCTGGCGAATATCTTCCCAGCGATTGATAAAAGAGAGATGCCTCGATGATTGTTACAGTCTTGGCGATTACCTTTACGTTTATATAGATGTATAATTGACGCATCTTTGAGATCGTGTGGGATGGTTTCACTCTGCCACATTTGCTGGAAGATCATATGAAGTTTCTCTATCAGAACTGCACCGCCATCTTTATAAACCTCAACAGGAATTGAATCAGAGCCAGGGCCTTTCCACTAGACAGTTGACGAATCGCTTTTTTAGTTTCCTCCAGAGTTGGTACATCATCTAGTGCTTCATTTATAGGAATTTGGGGCAGGCGGATGATGGCTTCGTCGTTAATAGATGATGGCTGGTTCAAAAGATTATTAAAATGTTCAGCCCAGCGTTGGAGCATTTTTTTTTTGTCTGTAATTAGTGTTTTTCCATCTGCATTAAGGAGGGGAAATGATCCTGATGATGTTGGACCATAGACCGCTTTGAGTGCAAGGTAAAAATTTTTCAAGTCTTGGCTGTCAGCAAAGCCTTGGAGCTCATCTGCTTTATTACTCAGCCATGAATCCCGCATCTGGCGTAGTTTATGTTGGACGATTCTACGCATGTTGTTGAAAGCGTCTTTCTTGGATGTAGATTTTGGATCATTTAAATATGCTTTATGGAGATGGTGTTTCTCAGCTAACATCTGCTTTATATCATCTGAGTTCTCATCAAACCAGTCATTTTGTTTCTTGATGGAAGGACCCAGGACCTCTGTAGCAGTGTTGTAGATCTGCTCACTTAGGGCTGCCCAATTTGTTTCCACACTTTGGCTGTCTAGCGAGATAGATTTGAGACGGTCTTCTAAGGTGTCAGTAAATGACTGTTTGATTTTTGTCTTCTTTAGTTTGGTGACATCCAGCCTCTTTTGAGTTTTCTTCCCCTGAGGGCGCCTGGCTGGTTGGATACGAATTTTAAGTTTAGATACAATGAGGCGATGATCAGTCCAGCATTCGGCACCACACATGGACTTGGTCACCCGGACATCTTGCCTGTCCTTCTTCCTAACAATTACATAGTCAATTAGGTGCCAATGCTTTGAGCGAGGGTGCATCCAGGAGGTCCTGTTGCGGGTAGGAAGTCGAAAAATGGTGTTGGTGACAAGGAGGTCATGTTCTGCGCAAGTCTGGAGGAGAAGATGTCCATTACTGTTACAGCGACCCACACCGTACCTTCCAATAGTGCCATTCCAGGAGATGTTATCTGAGCCTACTCTTGCATTAAAGTCAACAAGAATGATGAGCTTATCTGCTTTAGGAACTGATGCAATGACTGCATGTAGTTCTTCGTAAAACTTATCCTTGACGTCATCCTGGTTTGTCATAGTTGGTGCATACGCGCTAATGATGGTGGCATGTTTTCTTCCATAAAACAGAGGGATCTTGACCGTCATGAGTCGATCATTTATTCCCTTTGGGGGCCCCACTAACTTGCTGACAATTGCTGTTTTGATTGCAAATCCAACCCCTGCTTCTCGTCTTTCTTCAGTTCCTCTTCCGCTCCAAAAGAATGTATAACCTGCACCCTTTTCGCAAAGTTGGCCCTCGCCTGCAAGTCGAGTTTCACTCAGTGCTGCTATGTCAATGTTGTACCTGGCCAGTTCTCTCCCAATCAGGGCAGTTCGTCTCTCAGGTCTGTTTGCGTTAAAGTCCTTGTCAAGGAGAGTGCGCACATTCCATGCGCCTAGAATGAGGGGGAAAAATCTGTCCTTTCTTTTTCTTATATGTCGACCGCCGAAGTAGGGTACCCACCAACTGCGGTAAGCTGGTTAGGTAATGGTGAAGCAGGCAATGTTTAGGGCACCTTTTCTAGCCCCTTCCTCATGCCATGGAGGTGAGCAGTGCTTTCCTAAAGAGGGCTGCTCAGACACTCAGAGGGCTGCCGAATCCCACTGCTGCTCCGATCAGTGGAAGACGACCATATGGCCTGAGTAGCCTGTGTGTAGGTCTGCGACTACGACTGCCAGCGTACCCACGCCTGCCGCTTCGCCGCTTGCCCATCGCCACAGGACTTGTTGTGAGTGGATGGATGAATGATGAAAGAGTGACTTGCGCGGTGATTTGGATTAAAGTGAGGAAGAGTTGCGCAATTCGTCGACCTCACTCTCTCGCCTGGGTCCATCTCAATCCAGTGGCAAGACAAGTCAAGACGACTGGAGATGAAGTCAGGTGCAGTGGATAACCAGGGCTTTCTACGTGCCTCGCCGTGCTCCTTACGCTCCACAGCGCGTTGCTGGTAATCGCCGTCATGCCCGTTGAACCAACAGGTGGTTTCTTAAATAATAATGTAGACAATATAGGAAAGCAATTAATTTCATTGATGCAAATAATTTTTTACTTTGAAATTTTTTGTTTCATGTATCTTGATCTTTTAAAATTTTAATGATTTATTATTATTTTAATAAATATTGTCGCCTCCCTCAAGGTGACGCCTGGTGAGGCTGCACAATTTGCACTGCTCAAGAGACGGCCCTGACTATGTAGACTATTTCTGTCTCTCTTTGGTACACTGATAGATAATTTTGTTATTTGTTATGAAAGTATACTGTGTGATAGTGATAGACAATTGTCTGTTTCTTGTCTTGATGGTACACAATATAAATATTTTTTTAAATTTTTGTCCAGTAAAGTTGTTGTTTTGTGTGGGTATTAAGGCTTCAATTACAGAGTCTTTATCTATCTTCTCCTTTTATTAAAAAAATGTCATCAGACTTGCCAGTTTGTCTTATAGTTTAAAGAGTAAAACTATAACATGTTACAAGCACATTATTGTACTTTCCTCCCTTGACATTTCATTCTCTTGATTATTGCCCTTTGAATGACATCTTATATTTCTCTCATGCTACCGTTGTATCAAGTGTTGAGTGACAAATTGGTTGCTTCTTGAGACAAAGTAACTGGATTCAAAACTTGGTAGCATCACTCTCCAGTCTTCCCAGCTGTAAATTGGTACTTGACTCTTCTCCTGAGTTATGACAGATGAAATTCAATGTTCACAAATTTGACAGCAGAATAATAAGCACAATTTGGGTTTAATTTTCTCATCATACATGTTCTGGGCACACCTTATGTGAAACAAGTTCTGGGCACACCTTATGTGATACATGTTCTGGGCACACCTTATGTGATACATCCATGTGAAACATCCATGTGATACTACAGTGTTACATATTTATTCATTCATCACTCTTCAGCTCCCACAGGAGCATAGGCCTTCAGTTAACTACTAATCCCAAGTCTTCCTGTCACGTGCCATCTGCTCAAGGTCTTTCCATGTCTCCTTCATCCCCTTCATGTCTGTCTCTATTTCTCTTCTCTGTGTGTTCCTTGATCTTCCCAGTGTTGTCAACTTGAGTCAGTCAACTTGAACCTGAGTCGGACTTAAGTCACCACAATGACTCAACTCGAGAGTGTTGTATTAGCAACTTGACTTGACTTGAGACTTGTCAGTCTTGGCAAACTGACTCATCGCAACTGAGGTAGTATGTCATAAATTTAATACTGAAAAACAAACACTGTTACTGAGTCATTTTGTGTAAAAATGTCACAAATATTGTTTGACGAAATTAAAGCAGTCAGTAATGTTACAGAGTTATTTTATGTAAAAATGTCACAAATATTGTTTGAACAAATTAAAGCAGTCAGTAATGTTACTGAGTTATTTTATGTAAAAATGTCACAAATATTCTTTGATCAAATTAAAGCAGTCAGTAATGTTAATGAGTTATTTTATGTAAAAATGTCACAAATATTCTTTGATCAAATTAAAGCAGTCAGTAATGTTACTGAGTTATTTTATGTAAAAATGTCACAAATATTCTTTGATCAAATTAAAGCAGTCAGTAATGTTAATGAACCATTTTGTGTAAAAATGTCACAAATATTCTTTGATCAAATTAAAGCAGTCAGTAATGTTACTGAGTTATTTTATGTAAAAATGTCACACATATTCTTTGATCAAATTAAAGCAGTCAGTAATGTTATTGAGTTATTTTGTGTAAAAATGTCACAAATATTCTTTGATCAAATTAAAGCAGTCAGTAATGTTACCGAGTTATTTTGTGTAAAAATGTCACAAATATTCTTTGATCAAATTAAAGCAGTCAGTAATGTTACTGAGTTATTTTATGTAAAAATGTCACAAATATTCTTTGATCAAATTAAAGCAGTCAGTAATGTTACTGAGTTATTTTATGTAAAAATGTCACAAATATTGTTTGAACAAATTAAAGCAGTCAGTAATGTTACTGAGTTATTTTATGTAAAAATGTCACAAATATTCTTTGATCAAATTAAAGCAGTCAGTAATGTTAATGAACCATTTTGTGTAAAAATGTCACAAATATTGTTTGATTAAATTAAAGCAGTTAGTAATGTTACTGAGTTATTTTGTGTAAAAATGTCACAAATATTCTGTGACCAAATTAAAGCAGTCAGTAATGTTACTGAAATATTTTGTGTAAAAATGTCACAAATATTCTTTGAACAAATTAAAGCAGTCAGTAAATAAAATACTAAAAATAGAGATTATTATTTGTCATTATTATTCATAATGGTGATATGATTTGCAAATAAATGCAATTGTGGCTATAAACAGCTTAAGATAAAGAAAAAAAAAAGAGAGATCTAACTTGGAACTTGAATTGAAAGCGAATGATAGGGACTTGAGACTTGACTTGAGAAGACGACTTGAGACTTGACTTGGGAAGACTTTGCTTGAGACTTGACTTGAGAAGGCTTGACTTGAGAAGGCTTGACTTGAGAAGACTTGACTTGAGACTCGACTTGAGAAGACTTGACTTGAGAAGACTTGACTTGAGATGACTTGAGAAGACGACTTGAGAAGACTTGACTTAAGACTTGACTTGAGAAGACTTGACGACTTGAGACTTGACTTGAGAAGACTTGACTTGAGACTCGACTTGAGAAGACTTAACTTGAGACTTGACTTGAGAAGACTTGACTTGAGACTTATTAGAAAAGACTTCAAGACAACTCTGGATCTTCCTCTTCCTCTCTTATCCTGGGGCTTCCAGAATAAGAACTGCCTTGTAATGCTATCAACAGGTTTTTCTCAATGTGTGTCCCATCCATCTCCAGCATCTTCTTCTCATCTCTTGTTCCATTGGCACCTGTCTGGTTCTTGTCATCTCTTGTTCCATTGGCACCGGTCTGGTTCTTGTCATCTCTTGTTCCATTGGCACCTGTCTGGTTCTTGTCATCTCTTGTTCCATTGGCACCTTTCTGGTTCTTGTCATCTCTTGTTCCATTGGCACCTGTCTGGTTCTTGTCATCTATTGTTCCATTGGCACCTGTCTGGTTCTTGTCATCTCTTGTTCCATTGGCACCTGTCTGGTTCTTGTCATCAGTTCTACATTAATGATCTGTTCAATTCATTTATTCTACACAAGCACCCATTCATGAAAGTCTGTACGTTTTTTGTATGTTGTTTTTGTTTTTCACCAAGTTTCAGAGCCATACAATAACACTGACTTAATATTTGAATTGAAGATTCTGATTTTTGTGTTGGAATTTATTTCTTTTGATCTTCATGATCAATCATGATCTTGAACACTTTGTACAGTATCTGTAATCTCATTAAAATAATTTCATTTTGCAGGTAAACCATCAACAGGTGGACAGCCAGCACCAAAATCTGTTGCACCAGTTTCAGAATTCTAAGATGTCATGACAGACAGCGGAGTCGTTGTCAGAGTGTGATTTTCATGAG
The DNA here is from genome assembly GCA_024509875.1 of Oreohelix idahoensis. Classification (NCBI taxonomy): domain Eukaryota; kingdom Metazoa; phylum Mollusca; class Gastropoda; order Stylommatophora; family Oreohelicidae; genus Oreohelix; species Oreohelix idahoensis. The sequence goes on from JAMPIV010011035.1 coordinate 58,543, forward strand.
ATTTTATTACGTGAAGAATGACTTAAGATTTTAAACTACCTGCTGTTTGCAGAAGTTGTGAACAGTGACTTCATTATATAAAATCATTTGAGCGTATTTTAATAAAAATATTTTGAACTGTTTATTGAATTTAACTCTTAAAGGATATGGTGGTTTTTCCATGTCTAGCGCAAGGAATTTGCCGTCACTTTGATTTTTCATATAGTTTTAAAGTTTAAGGATCCGTTTTTTCTAGTTGTTTTTTTTTTTTTTGTAATAGATGGCAATAATAAAAATATAAAAGTGTTACAAAACAAAACAAAAACATAGTCCAGATACAGCGGTCCCAGAAACTGACCTGTCTTGGCTGGCTGGGAAAATCAGCCCCAAATACTTGCCTCCCGTCCTTTAAGAGTTAAGTTTGAAACTGGCTTTGTAAATTGTAGTTATAGTTACTTCTCCCAGGCAGGTCATCATCACCATCATCCTCATCATCCTTTTCGCTCCCAGTGGGACTGCTGCAGCTGTCCCCCTTGCAGGAAGTGTGCCCCAAAATATTCATGTGCTTTTGCAGCAGTGGTTTTGGTAGCTATTTATTTTGTATGATGAGGTTGCCAGATTGAGCAGTAATCCTACTCTTTCTTAGCCTCCTCAGAGAAACTACACCTCGGGAACTACATGAGGCTCCCAGGCACGTTTTATATCTTAAACCTTCAGAAAGGGTCTTGTGCAAATATGGAGCACTTTTGGATAATCATGAAAGAATTTTTTTAAAATGTGTTTATTAACACTTAAACTTAGTAGCATGAGGCAGAACTCTGCAACACATACTGTCATACCAATAAGCTTTCACTTTACTCATATTGTCAAAAGCTGTTAATAGACACTTGTGTAACATACTTGATGTATGGTTACAAATATGTAGTCGTGCCGTTTTCTCTCTTATCCTGGGCATGGAAAGTATTCCTGCAATATCTGGGCATGGAAAGTATTCATCAAATAGCTGGGCATGGAAAGTATTCATCAAATAGCTGGGCAAGTAAAACTAAGTAGTGTATCTTACTTGAAAAAAGGCCTAAAAAATTACCAAGGTTATGGCCATGAAGCCTGTGTCAGGGACAAATGAACAAAAAAAAAAAGAAAACAAGATCTAATTAAACTAGATATAAAAGAAATGAAAATTCTACGACTCTTAAATGAAAGCAGCTAGTGTCACACTTTTAAACTCAAGAGGACAAAATGGCCACTCAAACTGATCTGGCCAATAGCTGAGCATCTAAAGTAGTTATACAATTGCTAGGAATATACAGTATTCTTACAATAGATGTGTATCTAATTTATCCATTCAGAAACTGGGTAAGTATACAAGCAATAGATAACAACTTAAATATTCCAGCAGTAAATGTGTATGTGAAGTATACGTAATACATATATGCATTAAAATTATTAATCCCATTGGTGGGCATGTAAAATATTCATACAGTAAATTCTCATCTTAAATGTTCATGAAATAGTAAATTTTGAAATAGAACAACATTGCATTATTAAAAAGAACAACAACAGGTAAACTGTAAGGTATTTTTCTCAGTCAGCGGTCCACTAAATGAAATGGTATCAGAAGATATTTATTTGCAATGAATCAAAATTTTAAAAAGATATCAAAAATCGGATCTGACAAAAGTTTTATTATCCTATGGAAAGTATTTATGCCAAATCTGAAATTTATTGAGAAAAAAAATGCGGAAGTTATAAGAACATAAGTAGCGTAAAACACGGTTCTGAGAAAATCCAAATTTTCTTCATAGGAAAAGCATCATTTCTGAAGAAAATACTATTTACAAAATCAAAATATACCTACTTAGATCGTGTTCTGACAAATAATTTTCACAGATTTAGATTCAGGGCAATATAAATTATACAAGTATAGACTAATCCCAAATTTCATGTTTCTGCTGTTTTGACGTAAAATGCCCAGTAGCTCCTCCCCAAGGCCCTATATTGTTTGAGAGGACACAAACCAATGCCCTAACAGTGTCAGTCAATCAATACCCTTTACCTCCCCTTGGAGCATAAGCCTTCAACAAACACATGCCAAGTCCTCCTGTCTCATGCCAAGTCCTCCTGTCTCATGCCATCATCTCAAGTTCTTTCCACATCTTCCTCATCATTTTCACTTCTGTCTCCAACTCTCTTCTCCATGTGTTTCTTGGTCTATCTCCACCTCTCTTGTCCTGGGGGTTCCAGAAAAAGGAACTGCTTTGTAATACTATCCACAGGTTTCGTTAAGGTGTGCTCATGTGATAAATTATAAATATCAGATGAAATATTTGATTACCATTATCCTTTGAGCTGCTTACGGAGCATGATGCCACCACTACAGCTGGTCCCAAATGAAGTTTTCAACATGCAAAACATTATTAATTCACAGAAGTAGTATCCTATATACAAAATCCCAGCTTTTTCTGTCAGTGCGTAACGCTAAGGGATGCAACTTTAATTGAAAGTTAGACTTTAATTGTATTGTTTCCCTTATTTAGGTACTCTCTCGAAAATGGTAACACTTACCAAAGAAGAATGCGCAAATCACGGTGTGCACAAAAATATATTTATAGAATGTGTGATTCCGTATAGACACATTGCGATCCTCGCTGCTGCTACGTAGTTTGTATACTGTGGTGATGCACAGTGGTTTTTATTAATACTTTTGAATAAGTAAAATTGCCCATTAGGTATTGGTGCTTTTGAATTTAATTCCCGTCTTATGACGGGCTTTTACACTAGTATTTTACTATAACCAGTTTCACTCTCTTTAATACAGCATGGGATCACTGTGGTTCCAGCCTCCTTGTAAGAAGCCTTCACAAAACATTCACATGCTCTTGCAACATTGGTTTCTGTAGCAATTTGTTTAACATGATGAGGTTGCCAGCCCCTTGCTTACCCTTGTATTAGTAGCCTTTTAGGACATGCCTGAGGGTGCAGTAATCTTAATCTTTCATTGTCTCATAATAGAACCACCTGGGAACTATACCTACTAACCAGGTGATGCTCTTTGTATAATAGAGATAGCCTAAATAAGTTCTGATGTACATAAATGCTGTTAATGCTATTAGTAAGTTTGTGAATAATTTCAAAAAAATATGTACCTGTAGATAGACAATATTGTACGTTGTTCTAATAAGTATTTATTAAGGAAAAATCACAGCTATGGCATTTTTGTACAAATAGCAGTGCATTTTCATGTAAAGTATGGCACAGTAGACTGTACCCTCTTTTGTGCTATCCCTGTGTACACTACAGCCAACCTTAACTTAACCCCAACCCTGTTTCAAGCTTTGTCATACAGCTAGCTTAAGCTAACCCCAACTTTGTTTTGAGTTTTGTCACAAATGATGATGTCTGAAAAATATTGAGAGTGAAGGCTATTAGAAATAAAAACTACTAAAAAAAACCTCCAACTCGCAACAAAACATTGTATATCTGACAAATGTGGTGACATCCAGTCTACTGTCCCCTACTTCTATCCAATTTAATTATTTATTCACATTCTTCTAGAGTGAGATGTACTAGAGAAAAAAATACATTTACTGAATTAAGTAAATTTCTTCATGTAATATACACCATGTTAATATCACCACAATTGTATTATAACATATTCAGGTGTTTTTAATAACTGAATTACTGTGTGAATTACTTGTTGTTGTTTTTTTTTTCTTCAGTTTGTGTGGGCTGTCACAATCTAGCATAGATTTTTTATTGAATTTAAACTGTTGGATTTCATCTCTGGAGAAGGGTCGATAATATAACATATTAACTATGTTTTATAGGCTTGATATACCAACATCTACATAACTGCATAATATTAACCACTTTTTTGTGTGCATTGATTTTCATTTTGGTCTCATGTGAGAGCATTATATGTCTGTAAATATGAGAAAAGGGTGGTAGGTTCATAAATGAAATCAGAAACAACATGCATTCTGTGCTAAGTGCATAAGATATATGCACAAAATAAAGATTTTAATAAAGGGTGACCAAAAAATTTGATTCAACTAAAATTATTTTAAAACCAGAAGAATGATAAAGGTAATATTGCTGTCTGCATATTAGTATTTTGGCCATTAAATTTTTTCTCCTGTTTTAATTTACAAAGCAGTGATTTGTGAAAACTGTGAAATCATTGGGTTACAATATATTTATTGTGTTCCTTGTATAATTTTTTTAGTTCCTGGCCATAGAACTGTATTGTACAGATATCCTGCACTGCTGATAATTTTCCAAAACATGGCAGACTGGAAGATATTAGCCCTATCATAAAAATTTTTTAAAATATTTGAGTTTTAATTTATTCAAGGAATATGATAGTTCATTGCGCATCAATTTCAAATTATCCTCAAAAGAAAATGAAATGGAACAAAAGCAGCATGTGAGACAATTTGCTCTAACAAGCCATTAATTGTTCCTCTATGAACTAAAGGAAAGAAAACAAAAACTATGATAATTAGTAAAACAGACGATAAACTCACATTAAAGATAAGCAAAAATGGGAAAATCCTGGAACAAGTCAAGAGCTTCTCATATCTTGGTCGTATAATAACAGAAGTTGGCAGATGTGAATCAGAAATCAAAAAGAGAATAGGAATGGCCAAAGCTACATTCAACAACATAAGACAAATACTGACATCTAAACAGTTAACTCACAAATTAAAACAGAATCATAAAGTGTTATATATATCTTCTTCGTTACTGTATAGTGTAGAAACATGGACAATGAATAAGCAATTGAAAGAAAGAATTGAGGATATATAGAAGAATGGGGCGCATCTCATGGAAAGAGAAGAAAACAAATAAGGAGGTCCTACTTAGGTGTGAAAAAAGAATTAATGAAGGAGATCAAAATTATGCAGCTAAAATATTTTAGCCACATAGAAAGACTAACACCTTGCAGAAGACCACAATATAAGGGAGAGACAAATTATAGGCTATTTATTATTAAATATGTGTAATCCATTGTGGTTGTTCTATATTTAGTATATTATCATATTACAGTATATTATATTTATTATATTATCAAGTATATGTATTTATATATCTTCTTCTTCTTAGATCCTTAACCACTGACCGTCAAAGCAGTCAGTGGCCATCATGCCTAGTGGCATCTTGTAGGGCAACAACAAATTGATTCCACTTTGCTCGATCGGTGGCCATCCTTCATACAGTGCCCCAACTCTGGTTCATTCTTTGCATCTCAGCCTCCACAGTCCTCCGCCAAGTTGTTTTTGGTCGGCCTCTCTTTCGTTTTCCTTCAGGGGTCCAAAGCATAGCTGTTCTTGTGATGGCATCGGGGTCTCTTCTGAGGACATGGCCAACCCAGCTCCAGCGTCTGCCAGCTATGATGGTATGCATGTCCTTTTGCTTGCTCCGAGCAAGCAGATCTTGGTTGGTGATGGTATTCGGCCAAAAGATGATGTGAATTTTTCTTAGGCATGTTGTGTGAAAAGAGGACAATTTCAACATTTCCTTCTCTGTAACTCTCCAGCATTCCACACTATAGAGAAGCACAGAGAGCACACAGCTCTGATATAATTTTAATTTTGTACTTGTGCTGTATTGAGAGGACTTCCAGATGTTGTTTAGGCTAAAAAAGGCTGTTCTTGCTTTATTCATTCTGATGTTGATGTCTTTGCCTGCCCCGCCGTCTGGTGTTACTATGCATCCTAGGTATGTGAAGGTGTGTGTCTGTACCAGTTGCTGATTCCTTACTGATATGGGTTCAGGGTTGCTCACATTGAGCATCATGACCTCTGACTTCTTTAAATTGATGTTCAAGCCCACCTGCTGGTTAAACTTATTAAGCCTATCCGTTTTTTCCTGGATGTGTTGATGTGAATGTGCTAGTAGTGCAATCTCATCTGCATATTCCAGATCTTCCAATGTAGAAAATGTAGTCCATCTTATTCCTCTTGAACTGCCCTCTGTTGTCTGGTGCATCACCCAGTCTATGACTGTTAAAAATAGAGTTGTTGATAAGGGGCATCCCTGTCGTACTCCTGTCTTCACCTCAAAGGTTAGGTTGCTCTGCCCAACACTACATGTAAAGTTGGCATAGAGGCTTTTTATGATTGACACTATGCAGCTTGGAATGCCATAAGCCTTCAGTATTTTCCATAAACTGTCCCTATGTATGCTGTCAAAAGCCTTTTCAAAATCAACGAAATTAATGTACAGCTGTCTTTGCCATTCTGAGCACTGCTCTATAATGTTCCTGAGAGTGAATATATGATCCACACACCTTCTGTTCTTTCTAAATCCTGCTTGTTCTTTCCTCAGTTTGTAGTCTACTGCTTTTGAAATTCTCTGTATAATTATCCTGCCTAGTATTTTGCTGGGAACTGAGAGAAGAGTGATTCCTCTCCAATTATTGCAGTCTGCAAGATCTCCCTTCTTGGGTAATTTGACAATTATTCCTTTGTTCCACTCTGATGGTGTTGTCCCTGTTTTCCAGACTTGTGCAAATAGTGGTTCTAATAGTTCTGCTGCTAGCTCAGGGTTTGTCTTAAATAGCTCTGCATTTAAGTTATCATGGCCAGGAGCTTTTCCGTTCTTTAACCCTTTGATTGCTGTGATGATTTCTTCTTTTCGTGGAGTGTCTGTATTTACATATAGATCGTTTTCAGCCTCAGGAACATTCAGTTGTGTCTCTGGTGGTTCCTTGTTCAGAGTTTCTCTGAAGTGCTCTGCCCATCTTGTTTCCTATCCCTCTGCTGTTGTGATGAGATTTCCTTGCTTATCTCTTACTAATGTAATGGTGTTTGCACCTCGTTTTCCGCTGATGAATTTAGTTATTTTGTATACTGTGCTTTGTTCATTTCTCAGTGCTGCTTCTTCTGCCTGTATATATATATATATATATATATATATATATATATATATATATATATATATATATATATATATATATATATATATATATATATATATTATATATATATATATATATATTTATATATACATATATATATATATATAGATATATATATATATATATATATATATTCCAAGGGGAAGACAGCGCTATAAGTGGGAAGATAACATCAAGTGATAGACAGTAAAGAATCTTATCACAGTGCACCATCAAGACAAGAGACAGAAGACGTTGGAGATCCAACCTTCATTGTGAAGATGGCAGCTGATGATGATGAACTAAAGAAGAAAGTTCTAAAATTCTTGGTGTTAGTAAAAATTATCTTGCCAATTTAGAAATTAATGTGTTAAGAGTAACACTTCAAGTATATGTATATGTGAATTTGCTTCTATGATGACATATAAAATGTACAATACATGCTCTGATGTCATTTTTACATGAATAATGTAACAGAACATTTGATGTTGCTGCAGTTAGCCTTTGTAATGGCACAGGACACATGACAACAACCAAAATGGATTACACATATATTTAAAATGTAGCAATGTGATAGAGACTATCATAAATGGGTGCTTGTGTGGAATAGAAGATTTGGAATGGTTTGATAGAAAATTTGGAATGGTTTGATACAAGATTTGGAATGGTTTGATACAAGATGTGGAATGGCTTGATAGAAGATTCAAAATGGTTTGATACAACATTTTGAATGATTTGATACAAGATTTGGAATGGTTTGATACAAGATTTGGAAAGGTTTGACATGATCACTAAAATGAAACTGATGGAAAGTACCAGACAATTACTAGTGGAACAAAAGGCGAGGAGACGATGCAAGTGTTGAATAGGACACATATTTCCATTTCTGGAATCTCCCAGGGTAAGAAAAAGAGAGTTAGACAAAAAACTACTGGAGAAAAGAACTGGAGACAGATATAAAATAGATTGTAAAAAGACATGAAACAGCCTTGAATGGGCGGTACAAGATAAGATAACTTGGCATGTTTTTGTTGAGGACCTATTCTCTGTGGCTGCTGACAGATACTGGTATTAAGTAATGAAAATGTAGCCATGAAAAAGAACTGAAGTGATGAAAAACACATATTTAAAAGGTCTTGAGATCACTATATCAATACTATTGTAACCACCATTGCAGATGGTTCCCTTACACGAAGGCTACAACAAAGCATTCATGTGCTTCTGTAGTTGTTTTCTTTTATATATATATATTTATTTATCATACACCCACTATTACTCGAGGCAAAATCTCCGGTTAGTATGCCTAACCTGAGACTGATTTTACATGAGTATCCCTTTTCCCTGTACGCTGACTGGTGTCCTGTCGCCATTCAGGCAGATACTCGCCGTCTTTGGAGGTACCCATTAGAGCTGGGTTGGCTCAGGTGCCGTTCAGGTTATTCCAGTCCATGGTAAATGACACTCCTTCAAATGTCTTCAACAGGGCTTGAATTATTCCAGTCCAAGTCCCGGTCGACGACACTTTTTCAAATGTCCTCACCCGAGCTTGAACATTGGATCTCCCAATCGCCAGCGTGGCTCCCTTTTGGTTTATATGATAAGGTTGCCATTCGCATGCATTTCTTTAGTAGCAATGTAGACAGTATCTTTAAATATCATAACATGTTCACTGAAGTGTTTTCATTTTCATATGATGTTGCTGCGAGTCATTCTACACTTATTAAATGGTTCTGACACTACATCACAAGAAGCTAAAAAAAGGCAAACACAGTTACATACCTTGGAAGTATAGTGGCACCAGATGGTGGAACAAGCTAAGACATCAACAGTAGAATGAATCCAGTTAGAACAGACTTGGCCAATCTAAACAACATCTGGAAATCATTCCAGTACAGCACAAACACAAAACTAAGATTATGTGAGAGTTGCGTACTTTCTGTACTTCTGTACGATGGAGAATGCTGGAGAGTAATAGAAAAAGAAATGTCCAAATTTTCATCTTTCCTTACAACCTGCCTGAGGAGAATTCTTCTAATTTTTTTGCTGAATGCCATCACCAACCAAGATCTGCTTACTCTGAGCAATCAAGAAGATATACACACCATCATAGGAGGTAGACCCTGGAGTTGGATTGGTCATGTCCTCAGAAGAGATCCTGACACTATCACCAGAACGTCTGTTATGGAGCCCTATTTAGAACCTTTTTTTTAAAATAGGAGTTTAGCCTCGTTTTGTGAAGCATGCCCTGTTCAACTTAGACTCAAGGTGATCAGTTATATTATTGCATAAGTCCAAATATAAAAGACCCAGTATTTATATAATTTATGAACTGCACTTGCCTTTCCCTAATGTAGAAAAAATAGCTGCAACATTGCCTATACTGTTATTATATTAATATGAAATTCCCCTACATATATTGTATACTTAACTTGTACATTTTATATTTATTCATCACTAGAGAGTCATCTGTGATCAGATCATTAAATTGTATTTTTACATGTTTGTTTTTGTACAAAAATTAGTTCACTCTTTCCTATTTAAACTAATAATCTATTTCATTTTGTTTTGTTTGTAAATTATCTTTTGAATGCTGTGTTGGTGGTAGCACTTAAATTTTATGAGACTTGCTTTATTTTAAATCTTGTAGTTATGATATTTTGTGCAAGGAAAAGTTACGAAGTAAATTAAAGTAGTAGTTAAGATGTAAAGAAAATTTTACAGTGCTGTCCCTTACACATAATCGTGCAAGGTAATTGTTGTTCTCCCTTGAAACGTGTGTAGACTAACCTTACAATAAAACATTTATAACAGTGTGTATATTTTGTTATTCTGATGATGGTTGTAGTTGATTCTGAATCATAGCCTTTGTTATATTTTTTGTAGCTGTTTTTTTATTATGTGCAGTCTGTGAAGGCTGCTGTTTTAATTGTAATTTGAGGTTTTTCTAATATTTTTTAAGACTTCTTTTGCAATTCATAACCCCCCCCCCCCCCCCCCCCCCCCGTTTTTTTTCTGAAAACAGCCTTCTTGAAATCATGACTTTGTACATATCTTTGACAATGTCTTCTGTATACATACAAATTGCTAGCATAAACTTCTTAACTTAAATAAATCCTCAAGTTATATTCTTTTCTTGTTCATTTCCTTTGTTTTACTTTATACTTTTTTTTTCGTCTTTTAATCAATTTTTATTCACAGTGAGTACCAAAAAAAATTTTTTTTCTAAAACTCAGATTTTATTGTGACTGTACAGAATGCAGCAAAAAAGCTGTTTTGATAATAGTTAGTCTGTGTTGCCTTTTAACATTAGTGTATTACTTCATTCACAGAATATTAACATAAAATAGGCAGATATATTATTCACGATGGAAATCTTCTGTGTTAACCAATATACAAAATATATCTGGTTTGTTGTGCTCACAGAAAGAAACCTAGTGTGTGTGTCAATTTTGTAACTATTTATATGTTGAAAACGTAGTCAGAAATTATTTAACGTGACACATTTCTTTTCAATAAATTATTCACTTGAAATAATGGATGAGTTAAGATTATCAGCTGCTGATGAACAAAAATGAGAAACTTCTCGTCTTTATGATAAAATATGGAATAAGAGATGTTGTCATTATGATGGCTGTCAGGACTATACATAAAAATAAAACTAATACACTTTAGCTCCCCAAGGAGCATAGGCCTTCAATAATCATGTGACAAGACCTCATGTCCCATGCCATCAGCTCAAGGTCTTTCCATGTTTTCCTCAGCATTTTCATTTATATCCCTAGCTCTCTTCTCCATGTGTTTTTCCATCTACCTCTACTTCATACCCTGCAGATTCCAAATAAGAACTGCCTGGTAATGTTATCAACAGGTTTCTTTGGTGTGTGTCCTATCCATCACCAGCATCTTCTTTTCATTTCTTGTTGGACTACATATCAGCCACACACAAAAATAATAAAATTATGAAATATTTTTTCTGTGATAACAGCTCGGAAGATTAGGTATCTTCTTTTTCCTTTATTCTGAATATGGAATATGCAGTTACAACTAGAGCTGTACCGAATATCCGATTCGGTGCCGAATAGTACCTTCTATTCGGCCAAATATAGTGCCCTAGATTCTATAGAGAGTTACGTCAACTATGTCAGAATCGAAAACGAGGCTGAACGACGTAGACGCCATTTTCGGTTGGACAATACCAGGGCTAGTAGCGAGAATAGGCATCGAAAAAGATTTTTTTTTTTTTTTTAAATTAACATGAAGAAAAATATCCCGTTCAACCTCTGATGGGTTATAATTAGGGTATATATTGTTTTCAATTCCAAATAATATGAACAACTGCCGATATGAGAAAGTGGCATCACATTTGTCAAATCACTGTAAATAGGGACAATCACAATTATGCTAATACGTTAAATAAATAAACAAAGAAAAAAAAAAGAAAAAAAAACAAACAAAAAAAAAAAAACAAAATCAAGAAGAAACTCTGAACAAGAATAATATTAAAATGGAGGGGTGTAAAGGCCTGGTGGTTCTAGTTATATAACTGACTTAACAGATATATTAATTGACTTTCATCTGTTAAAAGTCATATGCATTGTAAGAACAGCATCAGACCTTCACATTCTCAACCACCAATATTAACATTTGTACGTGTTAAATATTGTTTGACTATATTATGCAGTTCCCTAGGTCTGTCTATTCTTAACACCTCTTCTATATATATATAATAAATATAATACATAATTATAAATTTATATATTATAGGCCTATATATATTTTATATAATTTATATAATTTTAAATTTTGTAATATAAATTATATAATTTTAATATATAAAATAACACAATAAACATTTTATAATAGGCCTATAATAAAATTTAAAAATCCAAACACGGCGCATAAGGCAGAAACCAGTGCTCTCCAGGTTGTTCGTTGTGACGCCATATCCTCTTAGCTCTTGCACATTATTTAGGCCCAACGTTCTTATATTCTCTTATATTATTATATTCTTCTATATAGTGTTTCATTTTGGTCTTCCAGAACGTTTTTTCCGCTTACCCTCAGGAACCCAAGTGAGCGCCCTGTAGTGGTCAATTCTGTGATGTTTTGCACCGTTCGTAGGACATGACCGATATATGACCATCGTCCTTTTCCTGTATATAGTCGGAGACATATTTCTGCCTAGACCGTCTTCTATTTATTTGTCGATTAGTATAATAAAATTCTTTCCAACTGATGTTCATGAGTTTTCTAAGACTATTATGTTTCTCGAATGTATTCAGCTTGTTCTCCAATGATTTTGTTATTTTCCAACTCTCACAGCCGACATTTTCAAATTATGTTAACACTGAGATAACGGAATTTGAATTAAACAGACGAAGCTTGGTATGTATATTCAATGATCCGTAATTTCCAAATGTTAGATAATCTATTGAAGGCGCTAGCTGCCAAAGCAATTCTAGTATGGATTTCTCTTGTTGTGTCACCATCCTGAGTCATTTTACTGCCTAAATAATTGAAACTTTCAACTTTCTGTAGTTTTTCCCCGTTCAGTTTTATAATTATATAATTTTAATATATAAAATATAAAATTATATAATAAAAATTATAAAATATAATACAATTTTATATTTTTATTATTTTATTAATATTTATTAATTATAATAACATTATAATAAAATTTATATATATATATATATATATATATATATATATATATATATATATATATATATATATATATATATATATATATATATATATATATATGTATGCGATGTATGTATATGTATGTATATGTTATATATATATTTATATATAGTATAAATATATATATATATATATATATATTTATATATATATATATATATATATATTATATATATATATATATATATATTATATATATATATATATATCATTATATACATATATATATATACATTTATATATACAATATATATACACATATATATATACATATATATATACATATTATATATACATATATATATACCATATATATATATATATATATATATATATATATATATATATATATATATATATATATATATATATATATATATATATATATATATATATATATATATTATAATAATAAAAAATAGTATAATATAATTATAATAAAATCTCCAGTCCAACATATGTAATTAGATTTTGTTAAAACTATCTATACATTGTCGCATTTTTAATGAAAACAAAAACTGATGTTATCATCTGGATCCAGTAAAACTGTCAGTGTCTACAACAGTCATTCACCAGTTTCGACATTTCAAATTAGGTAAATAGTTCAATTCAAAGGAAGTATGTTTTGCTAAGTGTTGCAATTCTAACGGAATATTTGTTGCCAAGTAGTGGAATTCTGAAGGAATATAAAATTTGACGGAGTATGTGTTAAAAATTCTCGCTATTTATTCTATACGACAAACCAGTAAGTAAACTAGTTTTCTTCTTTTTGTTTTGTTAGTTGACATACAAATAATAGTACAAAAATGTGCTACTGTATTTGCATCTAATTTTATTTCAAATTATTAGTTAACCTGAACGAAAATGCAAATTGGGTCTGAAACTCGCGATTGGGTCCATTTCCCTGCAATACTGGTACAGCCGAAAATGGCGGCCAAATTTTAGTTGGCGTAACTCTCTATAGAAATCTAGGGCACTAGCCAAATATTACGCCACCGTGAAATCCGAATAGTGAATTTAGGTCAACCCGCGGCGTGATAATTTTAGATATAGAAAGTAGGCTGACTTTCCGTTTCCATTATTCATGCTACTAACAACACACCACGCCTTGCGATCAGTACTTTAGCGTGTAGGCGCCAGCCAGTTAAAACCAGACGTGTAAATATCAATGTCTGCGTTAGTCCTCACATTGTGACTGTTGTATTGGTGCCTTGTTTTTAACACAACTTTGTATGTCCAACATTCACTCACTATTCGTATTCGGCCGAATAGTTCAAGGCCTCTATTCGCATTCGGCCATAGTAAAAATCACTATTCGGTACAGCACTAGTTACAACTACAGCTGGTCCTCTTATAGGAAGTATGCATCATAGCATTCATGTGCTATAGCAGCAGGTGTCTCTGTAGCAAATCTTTGAAGGACTTGAATGAAAATGGAACCAGGCCAGGAGGAAGACAGCCGATAGGATAGTCTGGCGCTCTCTCTTCCAAACTTCTACACCTCACGATAGAAGGGGAACGACTAAGTAGTTGTAGTAAGTAGTAGTCTCTGTAGCAACTTGTTTTACATTAGGAGTTTGTCAGTCCCATGTACAACCTCATATTAGTCACGTCTTATGACATGACAGAGGGAACTATAACAGGCTTATACATGTATGTATACTATGTTGTACTATGAATCTGCTGGAAGGATACATAAATCTTGCGATAATATAGTAACCATTTGGTTATACTCTTATCAGAGCAGGGCACCCATTGTTTCTTGATGTTGCAACTGTTACAAAAAGACACCACCAATCTTTGTGACAAATGCAGAGATATCATAACATTGACAGAAAAATCATAAAATATGTTTGAAGCAGGCATGCATACATGTCATAACAGATTATTTTACCACAACAAAAATATTTTTTTTTTTAAAAGAAGAGAAGAAAAAAATAGTATTTGTAAAACACCATTATGACTTTAAACATAACATGACAATTCCTTTGGAGAACCAAGAACCAGAGCACGATATTTTAGCTCTGCATATTTGGCGTGCCCCCTTGAATGACGGTTAATGCACAGTACGCCACGCACTTCTTCATCATAGCTTGGAGCCAGATGTGATGATCCTTTAAATGAAAACCAAGCTGGAGAAACTGGCGCTGATGACCTCAACTCAACATGTTTTGGAATGCAGAAAAGCTAATTCAGACTCACTTGATATGCCGAATTCATTCTCCCTTGTAGAATATAGCTAGATACATCTCACAGAAGTATATTGATGCGCTAGTGATGGTACATAATAGGGATATGTCACAATATTATATAAATTTCATGAGCTCAGAGACATACGTCCACTCGCCATAAGCCACACACATCGAATACCCTACAGACGATCACCGCCGTCTGCCAATGCTAACTTCCACGTCTGCCAATCTACACCCCGAGGCAATGACGTCACTTCCTGTGTTACCAAGGACTACATATACAGTAATAAACAAACGAGGAGCCTTGTTGAACCATCTAATGATATCGACACAAATGTTATGAATTTTACTCATAACAGTTGCAAAAAAGAGCGAGAAGTTATACAACAACAACATACCATTTGAATCCTTGTATTCTGCGAAGGTAATCATTTGTGAAAGTGATACTATTCTGGGTGCCATTGCTTCCTGCTCCTATGAGTGCTTTCTGTCCTTCCTTTGAGAGCATTAGTCACACTTTCTCTGTGGTATGTGATATCTTCTTCTGACCTTTCCAAAGATTTTATTCTATTATTTTATATTATGCTTTATTTATTTATTTTTATTACTTTTTGAGCCATTGGATCCAACGCTGGCGTTGGACAGAACACACTGCTGAGAAACCATTTGATAACATTACATGACAGTCTTTCCTCTGGCGTCATTTGGGTAGGAGAAACAGAGGATACCAACCAAATGAAAAACAAAAAAACAGAAACATAGAGAAAGGAATTAGACATAGACATGTAAGGGACAAAGAATACATAAAAAAACCTTGAATGGAAGCGAGGGGTAGGAAAAACAAGCACGTATTTGTTGAAGATCTATGTTTCGCAGAGAGCTGAAAGGTAATGTAAATGGGTGCCTGACTGCTCTTGAGTTAGAGAAGGCAGAGGCAGCGAGGAAGGGAAATGGTTACCAATGTGACGAGTAGGGTGTATGTGGGTGGATGTAAGTTAGACAACACTTATACACCGCTCGTATAGCTCACTGTCTAGGAATAAAGTCTTAACTCCAACAGCTCTGTCAATCTCCAACAATGTATTAGATTCACAAATAAGTCACAATGGACGTAGGGCCATTACAAATATTAGATACATCACAAATCCCGAGTATCCGCACACACTCTGCTTCTCGGAATAACTACAGCCACAAATAGGCTACTCCATGAATAACTACTGCAACGTCTACAACACAACTCCGGCCCTCTACTCGCGCCCTACTATAGACATTCACCTTTCTCTTCTCTACGCTCTACGCTGTCTCCTGTCTACTGCCTGCTCTTTTCTCGCTCAACTCTCTACTGACTCAACACACGTTTAAACCAACACACTACCCCCTCTGAATCCCCCTTTCATGCGTATTCACTAAAACCCGTGAAACCCTTCCACGCTCCACTGATCTTCATTCACGCATCACAAAAGCTAACAGCTTGTCTCAAGCAATGCTCACAACCCTGTAGCTAAATTATTACAATGCACGCATTCCCAGCTCACACCAACTCACATGACTAATAAACTCCCGCTGGAGCATGGGAACATTCACACATGCAAAATACCCTCAATACACTCCATGAAGACCCCCCACCTCTCGAAACTGGACCTAGTATAGAGAAGTTTCTTACGCCTCACTTCCCCAACGGCAGTATCTGCTATAGAGCTACCTTCATCTTCGCTCCAGGTTCGATTGGAGATGGCAGTGGAAGAGTGATACGTGCTGGATTCCGATCACCACGTTAATAAGTGCTATTTTGTGATATAGCTCGTCCAGGCACAATGTTAATACAGCTGGTATAGGTGTAGATGGTCAACTCAAAACCGACACAGTGTTGGGCATACAGGTCACCTTGTCCAAAAACGTAATGAGGCCCCGACAAGGATGTAATGTTGACTTTGGGTGTTGATGTGAGTGTCAGTACGCGAATGCATGGATTGTTCTGAAGAGTTGACTAGAAGATCAAACACTCACTCACATGTATCTAGAAGTCAATGATGCAGACTACTGTGGTCGTTTCATACTGTTTAATTGGACACACACACTTGGACAGTACGAGTATAGTTACAGGAACACAGGTCGACATAAATAGCATACAGTTGATCAATGGTCTACCATCTTAAGTTAGCATTCAGGTTGAAGAACATTCCAATGGAACATCTATAGACAAGCACTTAGATTTCCACTGTTTATCAATATAATCATCAGGCCTTACTGACCCAGCGTGTCAGTTAGTAAATACTGTTCAAGCATGACTCCTAAACAGAACCTCTTTTCTAGCGAAGATTTCTTTTAAGTAAAGTTCAGCAAATCTATCTGAAGACAATGTTAACCCACCAGTATTGGGTTTTCTTTATAACTGTGATCTCTTAATCATCACCTGATAATAAGGGGCATCCCTGTTCTCTGATTGATGATCGACAATAAATAGGATTCCAAAATGGCTTCTGGTCCTGTGAGCATCACTCACGATAACGATGCATAATGAAGCTTCAATAAAGGTTCAGTTCATGAACACAAATATTTTCTACAAGTATCAGCATATTCTGTCCTCATAATTGCTGCATATAAACATATTCAGTGCTGCTAGATAACATGTCGTCCTGACATATAGACATCGGTAAATTCATATAGACGTCTGCCCATTTGAGCCTAGGAATGAAAGAGTTCAGTGAACAGTTCTTTTACCTTGGCATAGGAAATACACTAGCAAACACAAACGCTCTCCTCTCCTGGTGTTATAGAATAAACACTGGGGACTAATAGACTTAATAATCATATCAGAAATTATCTTCGTCCCCATAACAAATCACAGAGATCAACAGACTGAGGACTCGTCTTCAACATGGCCTTTGCCAGGCATTCCATCATCACCGAAGACCCTCTTTCCTCTCGGCATGCGCAGAACTCCCTGACCCCAAAGTTCAGTACAAGGAAAAATAGTTCCACTTAGACATACCAAGATATCACGATATAAGACCGAATCGTCTGAAATAGACACAGAGTAAACATAGACTCGGACCATAAACATTCCTGCATAAACCTAAGCAAGAACAATCTGTTTTCTGGCCCAACAAGGCACAGACTAACGAAGTCTAGATTCATACGCCAAATTCGATCTCCAGGGGAGATAACCCATATAACAAAAGTATCAATCAATCATGGGTGATATATCTTTGGCCAGGAAAACATCCTGATTCTAAAAACAAATACCTTCCCTCAGACAGATAAATATTATAATAACAATATACATTGTCACCAGTAATCTGTTGGTAACAGACTACCGCAACCCCCGGGGGAAAAATGAAATTTTTTTTTCATCCGAGAGCAACATACAATAGGCTCACAACGCACGAATAATGCGCAGATGACTAATAAGAGCAATTTATGATTTCAAATTAAGGTAAAGTCGAAGCATAGATCGACTTGTGAGAATACATCTCAACATCTCAGAGAAAGCATTTCTCTTAAGCATAAATGTTTCCAGGGAGGTGCCACCAACGTATACTACAATGCTGGCAATGACACAATGCATATAACAATTTCATATTTAAGCACTATAAGTACATGATTGACAAAGAAGAAAAATCATTAAAGAGTAGTGGTGAATATATATCAATGAACGTAGTGATAGTAGTGATACAATCACTATATTACAAATTACAATGTGTATCTATCTTGATATAGAAAAGAAAAACTGTTGTAGAGTTGGATGTGTTAAGAAGTCCAAGACCCAACAGTTAGGTTGAATCATGTGGGCATCTAGACAAAATGTCTGCCATCACATTATCTGATCCACGGATAGCTCGTACCGAAAAATGAAAAGGTTGAAGAGCAATTGCATATCGAGTAGACTTCGAGCTCTTCAAATTCTTACTCTGTATAGCCGTAAGAGCTTTCTGATCGGTTTATACTATGAAATGTGCGCCTAGAAGGAATCTTTGTAGTTTGAGAATTGACCAAACCATAGCCAATAGTTCACGGTCTAAAACCGAATAATTTCTTTCTGCAGCATTAAGTTTCCTGGAGATATACATTACAGGATGCAGAGTTCCAGAGTACTCTTGCATTAGTGCCGCTCCAATCCCAGTTGATGAAGCGTCACTACGAAGAACAAATGTCTTATCTGTAGTAGGTAACACT
The DNA here is from genome assembly GCA_024509875.1 of Oreohelix idahoensis. Lineage (NCBI taxonomy): Eukaryota > Metazoa > Mollusca > Gastropoda > Stylommatophora > Oreohelicidae > Oreohelix > Oreohelix idahoensis. The sequence goes on from JAMPIV010011035.1 coordinate 77,500, forward strand.
AAAATAGGTGGTGTTGAAAACAAATTTTTAATCTTATCCAAAGAGGATTGGCATTCCTGTGACCAGTGGACCATATTAGGCGACCCTTTCTTTAGTAGTGTAGAAAGATGTGCCATGATAGAGGATAGATTCAGAATGAATCTTCCATAAAATTGAATAAGACCTAAGAGACTTCGCACTTGCTTTTTAGTCTTAGGAATAGAGATGTTAAGTATCTTAGTGATATTATGGTCCTCTGTCTTTAGGAAAACACAATGCAGGCTTTAGAGGGTTTCGCTTTCAGGTTCAACTAACCCCGAATAGTGATCTTCCCAAGTATCGCTGAAAAGACAGATGTCGTCTAGGTACGCAATGACATCTGACCGATAAGATAGGATTCGACGCATCATGCGTACGAATGTAGCCGGTGCGTTCATAAGGCCGAAAGGCATGAAATTCCATTGAAAAAGGCCTCTAGGTGTAGAAAAAGCCGTATTTGGTTTGGCGCGTTCAGATAAAGGAACTTGCCAATATCCTTTAGACAAATCTAGTTTAGTGAAAAAATGAGATTTAGAAAGCCTAGTAAGTAGCTCTTCTAGTAAAGGCATAGGTTCAGCATCAAACTTTGTAACTTGATTCAATTTGCGATAGTCAACGCAAAGACGTATGTTATTGTCTTTTTTCGAACAATAACCATCGGCGAAGAATATGCAGAAGTGGATGGTTCAATTATTTTTAAATTTATCATCTCATCCAACTCCTTCTCAACCTGTGCTTGAAAATGTATAGGGATAGGATAAGGTCTGACCCTATTAGGATTATGGTCAGTCAGAATAATGTCATGTTCAATAACATGAGTTTGTCCAGGGATGTCAGTAAGGACATCCTGAAATGTTTGTAACATAGCCAAAACTTGTCGCTGTTCTCCTAGAGATAAATCAGGAGAGACAGTAACATTTTTCCATGATTCACTAGAATGAAGTGGAATCATCGGAAGCGGAAGATTAACATCCGAAAAACTTGTTTCCTCATCCTGTATTACGGACAGTGATGAGTAATGACCATGTTGGACTGGTGAATCGTCCGTTGCCTGGAAAATAGGCTGTAAATAATCCGGACGTTCATGGAATTCCGTAAGCATATTAATGTGGAAGGTTTTATGCTTTTCATCAATATCGACAATGTAGTCAACATCGGAAATTTTCGAGATTATATCGTACGGACCTTTCCAAGAAATAAGAAGTCTGTTTTCCCTACAAGGTAGTAAAACAAATGCTTTGTCACCAGGACAAAGTTGTCGTAAGGTTCTTTTCTTATTGGCAAATTGTCTTGCCTTCTGTTTAGCAAATTCAGAAGAAGAAGTTGCCAATTTGCATGCTTCGATAATCTTTTGTCTCAGCGCGATGACATATTCGTAAGAAGATTTTGTGTCATCGGTAATATTATCAGCGGTTATGAGATCATGAAGCAAAGACATAGGGCCGCGCGGTCGCGCGCCAAAGACAAGTTCAAAGGGAGAAAATCCTGTATGTTCATTGGGGACCTCTCTGTAAGCGAAGAGGGCCGCGGGTAAAACCCTGTCCCAATCTTGAGGATGATCCTCAGTTATCTTCCCTAGTAAGTTTTTGAGTGTTCTATTTAGCCGTTCGACCATCCCATTGGACATAGGATGATAGATACTACTCAAAGATCTCTCTATCTGCAGAGTAGACATTACTTGAGACATGGTATCCGATATTAGTTGGGTGCCATGGTCTGATAATATCTCTCCGGGGAATCCCAGACGAGAAAATATAAGCCAAAGAGCATCTGCAATGTCAGCAGTAGTAATGCTCTTCAGAGGAATAGCCTCTGGCCAACGTGTGCACATATCAACACACGTCAAGATAAACTGATGTCCTCTAGCAGATTTGATCTTAAATGGACCAATGATGTCTATCGCCATTTTCTGAAATGGTCAAATAGGAATGTCTGCAGTCTGAATAGGTGCAGCATGGCGTGGACCTTTGGATTTGACCTCTTGACATACTTTACAAGATCGACAATAAATCCGTATGTCTGTGTTCATAAAAGGCCAAAAGAAAGCCGCAAGAACTCTTGACTTTGTACGGGAAAAACCCATATGTCCAGCACATTGAGAGTCGTGTGCGTGCTGCAAAATTTTAACTCTCAAATTCTTGGGCACAAGAATCTGAGAATGACTTGACTTAGTGGAGTCTTGCACCATACGTACAAGTACGCCATTGTTCATTGTAATCCAAGATTTACGCTTTGTATCTTTATTCGGATCACCTTTTGTTGCAAGAGTGAAGGATTTCTTTAGAGTCGGATCATCTTCTTGCTGTTTTATAAACGAGTCACGAGAAATTACCAAGAGATCATCTTGGTTATGTACTTCATTATCTTCAGTAGATGAAGTTTGAGGCATATTAAGAGCTTGCGCTCTAGTGACTACAGCATTAGCAGTTTGCATATTTTGTTTTTCCCAAACGGAAATTTGTTGTGGAGTGCATTCTTTGACTCCGTGAATACGACCGATGATAAGATCAGCGATCGGATTCGGCAGAAGACATGCGTGTACATCTCCTGTAAAGAAAGGAGTAGCAATCCTAATGATAGCAGTAGAGTATTTCTCTAAGGTGCCGCCAAATGTTACACATTTGACTACTTTTCCAGTGGCACGAGAAGGATCTACAAGTGACTGCCTAACACCAATTGTTGTGCATCCAGAATAAAAAAGAACTGAGACTGGATTGTCATTTGCTAAACCTTTAGGTAAGACAAGAGAACCTCTTCCATCATGCGCGACTGACGCAGGAAGAGCGGGAAGAGGATGGCCTCAACTTAAAGTGGACACCGTAGTTGGTTCAAATAATGTTTTGCATTGGGGGCACTGAGATGCTCTCCCAAAATCAAAAGCGGAACATGCCATATTATTAGCGTCATTATTATCTTTAGTCTGTTTATAGGCTTCATGTGACTCTTGCTGTGCAGAGTTTGCCTGATAATGTGATTTATGTTTTTTGTATTGTGATCTACCTCGATTATTATTGCCTCTGTAATCATTATTGTTTCCTCTATTGTAACCCCTATTTGGGTTTGAGTCATAGTTCTCATGGTTACCATTATCATATTCATTATAATGAGTATCTCTATAATTATGATCTTGTTGTCTCCATGATGGATGACTTGGATAGTTTCTATAATGACTTCCTCTGCGGAAATTTCTATAATTATGACTACCCCTGAATCGAGGGCTGTCGGCTCGTCTCCAGTACTTCGCAGAAGAACCCTGAAATGATTGGTTACCTTGGTTTTGATAACTATTATGGTTACCCTTTTTATCAAACCTGTTTTGTGGTCCCTGAAATTTGTGCGAATAATTAGGGTTGTATGGTGTTGCTGAAGCAACTGGCATACTTTCCTTAACCTTAGCATTGCTAAAAGCTACGTCCGGATGTGCCGTGACGTATTGTGTACAATATTCTTCCATTTCTTTTAGTGTCTTGGGTTTACGCTCATGTAGGAATTCAAGGAATGGTTTATTTACACTTGACATAATCTTGTCTCTGAGCAACAAGTCCATAAGTGCTTCATATGTCTTTTCTGTTTTGGACAGCTCAATCCAACGATTAAATGTAAGACGTGTCCTTGCAATGAATTCTGAGAATTCTACCCCTGATTCAGGTACCATTTTCTTAAACAAAGTCCGGTAACCTTCCTTTGTTAATTGATATTTTTTCAATAAAGCTGCCCTAATAACATCATAATTATCCTTGTCAGTCTCTTCAACCAAACTTAAACTAGTCAGAGAATCACCTTTCAAATTTTCTGATAACTGGTTAGCATATTGTGCTTTATCCACATTATGAGCTCGACAAGAGCGTTCAAATCTATCCAGCCAGAATGTTATGTCATCACTGGAAGGATTGAACGCTGGTACCTTGACCTTGTAAGTAAAGGGTTTACGATTACTACCAGATGACTGATTCATATTACCCATGTTTGTTAATTTCAATTTTTCTAACTCAAATGCTAACAGTTTTTCCTCATGTTCTCTTTTTGCCTTTCTCTCCTCGGCTTCAGCTTCTCTGTCTAATCTCTTTTGTTCAGCTTCTCTGTCTAATCTCTTTTGTTCAGCTTCTTTGTCTAATCTCTTTTGTTCAGCCTCAGCTTCTCTGTCTAATCTCTTTTGTTCAGCCTCAGCTTCTTTATTTTGTTTTTCCATTTCCATTTGGAATCTCCTTTCGTCTATTTGCATCTGCAATTTCTTTTGCTCAAATTCTAATTCCATTCTTTTATCCTCGGCTTTTTGTTTTCTCTCTTCCGCCTTTTGTGCTTTTTCATATTGACTGGTATCATACTCCTCTAACTTATCTCCAGTCTTGCCTAGGGATTTCCCTAACTCAATGAAGTAATCTAAAGTCGACATAATGTATACCAATATGTGACTAGATACCTGAAATAGCAATAATGAAATCTATCTCCAAATAAATGGAAACAAGCTCTTAATAGCTTGAATAACCAGCTTCCTTTATCACAATCTCTGTGGGAAACAAGCCTTTAAATAAGGTCTTGTATAATCAACTGTGTACCTCTAATAATAGCAATTAATCATCAGTTGATTATTTCTCATAAGTTCACTACACAGTCAGTAGTGTATGATCAAATATATTTCATATAGTGTATGTCGATCAAGAACACAAAAAAAACAATTATAAAAGACAACATGAAAACATTCGCAGAAATGAACTAAGTAAAATAGAAAAACTGAAGAAAATAATCGTTCCACGTTTTGGTTTTTCTTCAAAATCTACAAGTACATCATGTACTTCTGAAAGTCCTTATCATGGTCACTACAGAACCTATGATGACAACCGCGATGACATAAACAACACAAATGACGTCACAGTGTATAAATATCAAGTTGTATAGAACTAAAAGACTGGAAAGATGAGACCAACAAATACACACAAATCGAAACAAAACTAAAGAACAGGAAAATATCACAAAAACGACGAAGAAAAAAAAACCCGTCTTCACAACTAACAGAAATAGCAACAAATTGTCGCTAGCAAATTTTTAATTAAGAAAATTCGCACCTACTGAACGCTATTATAAAACCTCTATAGCGTGGTATCTTTTATAATAGTCACCTTACCCAACCTCCCACAGACATATACACAACACTATAACATGTAAACATTCAAAAGTTCAATAATATGTAGCAGAACACAAGAAGATCCACCGTTGACGTGTACGACCTCTCAGTTCCATAGCACTTCTTGCTAACACAGTTAATTCTTGTAAACAAATCTGCTGTGTAACGCTGTCTGTTCTATTAGAAATGTCAACAAACGCTGACCTAGATACCGTATACGCTGACAGGACAGGTCATGCTGACATCGACTGTAGAGTTGTACTGCTGGTGTTCATGTGTGTCGTAACAGGCCACAGGAAACGGTCTGGTCCCAGTAGCTGACTTCTCAAAATGTCCACTGTGCAGGTTGACCCAGAAAGCTGGCCCACCAGATTGATAAGTGCTGGTTTCCGATCACCACGTTAATAAGTGCTATTTTGTGATATAGCTCGTCCAGGCACAATGTTAATACAGCTGGTATAGGTGTAGATGGTCAACTCAAAACCGACACAGTGTTGGGCATACAGGTCACCTTGTCCAAAAACGTAATGAGGCCCCGACAAGGATATAATGTTGACTTTGGGTGTTGATGTGAGTGTCAGTACGCGAATGCATGGATTGTTCTGAAGAGTTGACTAGAAGATCAAACACTCACTCACATGTATCTAGAAGTCAATGATGCAGACTACTGTGGTCGTTTCATACTGTTTAATTGGACACACACACCTGGACAGTACGAGTATAGTTATAGGAACACAGGTCGACATAAATAGCATACAGTTGATCAATGGTCTACCATCTTAAGTTAGCATTCAGGTTGAAGAACATTCCAATGGAACATCTATAGACAAGCACTGTCGTAGATTTTTGATAGGAGAATTAAGACTTGGGTTGGTCCCTTCTGAATAGGTTAGAATAGGTGATAGACACAGTGAGAGTTAGTAAAAAAGAAAATAGAATTTCCACAAGTGAGATGACAGACTGTGATATAGAGGCTGTCTCTTAAAAAATCGAGGAAAATCTTCTCTCTTTCACCTATCCTCTACGACAGCGTTTAAGGCGTCAGACAGTCTAAACACAGATATATATATATTACATATATTTCTATCTACTCACGGGCACGCACATACACGTGACGATAGTTAAACACACAGACGTGAGAAATCTATAACAATGAATATATATATATACTAGAACGAGCTGACCAACGCACTGATTAATTCCAAGGGAAATTTTAATTATCATTTAAAATTTCTTCACAACACATAGAATTTACATCAAAACATATACAAATAGTCATAAAATATCAAGAGAATGCTACAAGGATGATAGCCCCGTTATGGTATTAACTCTAGGTTTAGCCCACAGCCCCGTTATGAGACAGATGATGGCCCAAAGAGTCACAAATACATATGATTAGGGTCTAATATTGTCCTTCAACAGGAACAATTTAATTAAGCAGCCAATCTTCCGTAAGGAGAGTATAAAGTGGGTGAATCAATAGTTATCAAAAAAGAACTCACTCAGTCCACTTTCACTCGGTTCTTTCATCAGGATACCCTGGCACACGTGCTTACCTAAAAACTTGATGTTGTTCACAGTCTGGCGCAACCTTAGGACACTTCTCTATAAAGTGAATCTGTATTCTTTGGATAAAGCGAATCCCAGCTCTACAATTACAGGTTTCTTCCACTGTTTTTCGGGGTGCATTCACTTCACCAGTTATGTTTTTTTAGATTACTGTTCATGTCACTTAGATCAGTTAGGGTAAGCAAGTTTGAACGGGCACACAGAGTCAAAACACGAGGGTTTCCTTCATTTGGGAAAAACTGACCAGTGGACGACTTCTTTAACAGATAGTCTTGGTTCGCTATACACTCTTTCAATACTTGTCGGGAATATAAATGTTATTTCTTGTAATTATTCTCGCCGCCAGGCAGCCTGTATATTTGAGTTTATTGTGAAGAAATAAAGTCTGACTCAAACGCCCAGTATAAACATTTTGTCTTTAGAAAAACCGTTAGTGGGATTGGTATTACTGTCTATCTCTGATGGCACATGCACTGTCAGACCAGTGTTACTTGAAACAACCCACGTGGTTAAAGATAGGAAATGTCTATTCTTCTCACAAGTATGTCTCTTTACTACTAAACGCCGGAAAGTTTGGATCACCCCAGTATTCACTGCATAAAATGGAAAAAGCACATATAAAATAATTATACATACTATGTATAAGGATATAACTTATATTTTAAACTGCAAGCGTAGAGCTTATCATTTAACACTTCCCGTGAAATAAGTTATATTATAAAATCAATCATCATGAATTTGAAATACATATAAATATATATTTCGTCAACACTCATGAGACATCTAGCAGTTATAAGTTAGTTTTAGAAAATATATCTCGACTGAGTAGTTAGCAGTTAAATTAAATTCATTATGGCTACATGTTTGTTAGGCTAGAATTATAATTTATTATGTATTTCAACTGCAACTCGTCGACTAGAGAATATAACAGACTTATAAAATATTCACTCTGCACGAAGAAACTAGAGAAACAAAATAAGTGATTTAACACTTGATCACTCTCAAAATCTATATATATTAGAAATAATATTTTACCTCACAACAGCACTACGGAATCACAACGAAACTAAGAGATATCACTTATAAGTTTAAGTATCTAGAACGAAGTGACCACGTCTACTGCCACTGGAGAATGAGTGAAATTATGTTTCAACCTCGGGCCAATATCTTAAAATCAGACAGAGGCCTCAACTTATTTCGCAAACGAAATAATCTCCCCTCTTCGTCTTAAACACCTTACATTAACTAGAAGCATTTCCCATAACTGACACTTCTCGTTTTCACGCCTCACGCTACCAGGGCCCACCGTGAATGTAGTGTCAGTTTGGGATTTCCAGACAACTGTCTCGTACTGCGTCGTAGAGATGTCAGTAACCACGCTTTTCCTGAGCGCTCAGCCGAAAAACCCGCGCGTGACAGGTGCAAATGTAGACATAAACTCTGCTCTATGTCCATCGAAACGAATTTTTCGCACATTCTCGTCTACCTGCACGACTGACATCTGATGCAATAAGGTTACTAGTCAGTATGAGAAAGAAAAACGATGATGGGAAAGAAATGTATTTTTCGCAACGAATGCGAAAAATACAGGAAAAGGGTAAAGAGTGATAATAAAAATGGAGAATACGGGTGACAGAAAAAGAGGAAGATATAGGCAATTTAATGATCAAAACCTCTGTGACAAGCACTTAGATTTCCACTGTTTATAAATATAATCATCAGGCCTTACTGACCCAGCGTGTCAGTTAGTAAATACTGTTCAAGCATGACTCCTAAACAGAACCTCTTTTCTAGCGAAGATTCCTTTAGGTAAAGCTCAGCAAATCTATCTGAAGACAATGTTAACCCACCAGTATTGGGTTTTCTTTATAACTGTGATCTCTTAATCATCACCTGATAATAAGGGGCATCCCTGTTCTCTGATTGATGATCGACAATAAATAGGATTCCAAAATGGCTTCTGGTCCTGTGAGCATCACTCACGATAACGATGCATAATGAAGCTTCCATAAAGGTTCAGTTCATGAACACAAATATTTTCTACAAGTATCAGCATATTCTGTCCTCATAATTGCTGCATATAAACATATTCAGTGCTGCTATATAACATGTCGTCCTGACATATAGACATCGGTAAATTCATATAGACGTCTGCCCATTTGAGCCTAGGAATGAAAGAGTTCAGTGAACAGTTCTTTTACCTTGGCATAGGAAATACACTAGCAAACACAAACGCTCTCCTCTCCTGGCGTTATAGAATAAACACTGGGGACTAATAGACTTAATAATCATATCAGAAATTATCTTCGTCCCCATAACAAATCACAGAGATCAACAGACTGAGGACTCGTCTTCAACATGGCCTTTGCCAGGCATTCCATCATCACCGAAGACCCTCTTTCCTCTCGGCATGCGCAGAACTCCCTGACCCCAAAGTTCAGTACAAGGAAAAATAGTTCCACTTAGACATACCAAGATATCACGATATAAGACCGAATCGTCTGAAATAGACACAGAGTAAACATAGACTCGGACCATAAACATTCCTGCATAAACCTAAGCAAGAACAATCTGTTTTCTGGCCCAACAAGGCACAGACTAACGAAGTCTAGATTCATACGCCAAATTCGATCTCCATGGGAGATAACCCATATAACAAAAGTATCAATCAATCATGGGTGATATATCTTTGGCCAGGAAAACATCCTGATTCTAAAAACAAATACCTTCCCTCAGACAGATAAATATTAAAATAACAATATACATTGTCACCAGTAATCTGTTGGTAACAAAGAGTTTGATGATATTACGGAAGAAGTTAACAGCGGCTGATTTTAATTTCAACAGGAAACAATGGAAACTTAAAAAACATTAACTACTATTCTGTTATACTTTCCTCGTCACTACGCTTTAAGGATAAGAGAAATTTTCATTGGGAGAAGATTACTAGTAAAACACCTTGACACATCCTTAAATTCTCATTAAAAGCTCTTTTTTTATTTTCTATACTTAACTCGATGTATCCTGAAATCCTCAAACAAGCTCCTTTTTTATTTGCTGTACTTACCACGACGCATCGTGAAATCCTCATAAAAGCCCTTTTTATTTTCTGTATTTACATCCACGCACCCTGAAATTCTCTTAAAAGCTCTCTTTATTTTCTATACTTACAACGAAGCACCCTGAAATCTTCATAAAAGTTCTTTTTATTTTCTGTACTTACATTGACGCACCCTGAAATCCTCATAAAAGTTCTTTTTTATTTTCTGTACTTACAAGGACGCACCCTGAAATCCTCATAAAAGCTCTTTTTTATTTTCTGTACTTACTGCGCATCCTGAAAAGCTCATAGAAGCTCTTTTTATTTTCTATAGGCAAACTGCATGGGCAACAGCTTGACCTCTTTATTTTAGTACTCAACCTAGTGCCCACCGATACATCGTCTCGGAGGGCATGCTCCTATTGTCAGAAATGACTGAAAAGGATATATATATATATATACGAGATATCTTCAAAAAGTTCCCAGAATAGTCGACTCAAGTTTGAAAGAGTGATTATGTCATGGAGATTATAGTTTTATAAGTTGGTAGTTACCTTGAGGAAACGACATGGCTGATGTAACATTCACATGTACTCTCGAACAGAAGTTACAGAAGTTTGTTTGTGTGGTGTGCACGTAGCATCGTCGGAGTTAAAATGTCCTTGATTGAACAACGTACAAATGTCAAATTTTGTGTTTTGCTTGAGAAGTCACCCTCAGAGTCAGTAACCTTGCTTAATAAAGCATATGGTGATACCACAATGAAGAAATTGCAAGTTTTTGAGTGGCACAAGCGTTTCCGTGAAGGTCGTGTTAGTGTCGATGATGATCCACGTAGCGGACGACCGCTTACCTCGATAAACAATGAAAACATTGAGCGTGTTCGGAACGTTGTTCGTGTTGACAGAAGACTTAGTGTAGAGAAAATATCCTCAGAAGTTGAATATCAGTTGGAAGTTGCCACAGTATTCTCCACAATAAACTGCACATGCACCGTGTTTGTTAACACAAGGTTCCAAAAATGTTATCTCCTGTACATAAATAAACGAGATTGACACTGGCAGGAGATCTAATCACTGTGGCTGATTAAGATAGCAATTTTCTCAACAACATAATCACAGGAGACGAGACGTGGTGTTTTTTGTACGATCCTCACACAAAACGTCAGTCATCTGAAAGGAAATCACCCTCATCTCCCCGGACACATAAATTTCGTTTGGACAAGAGCAAAGGAAAAGTTATGTTGGAAGTTTTTTTATTATTCCCAGGGTATTGTCTACCATGAATTCATTCCTGAAGGCCGAACGGTTAACAGGGAAATGTACGTTGATATCCTCCGTCGTCTAAGAGATGCGATCAGAAGGAAACGCCCAGAAAAATGGAGAACAAACAGTTGGGTTCTGCTGCATGACAATGCGCCAGCACATCGATCCCTCCTGGTGAAGCAGTACCTCGCAACGCACAATGTGACTGTCCTGGAACCTCCTCCATATTCTCCCGACCTGACACCGCCTGATTTTTTTCTTGTTCCCTCGCTTAAAATCGGCACTGAAAGGGCAGAGATTCAAGGATGCTGTGGACGTTATCACCAATGCGACAAAGCAGCTGAGAGAGATGTCAAAGCATGGGTTCCAGGAATGTTTCCAACAGCTGTATGGACGTTGGCAAAAGTGTGTAGTTGCCGAAGGGAACTATTTTGAAGGAAATGTAGTGTAAATAATTGTATTGTTACTTATTTCTATACAATACACAAATTCCGGGAACGTTTTGAAGCTACCTCGTATATTCTGTACTTACCACGATGCATCTTGAAATCCTCAAGAAAAGCTCTTTTTTACCTACTATACTTATCACGACGCATCCTCAAACCCTCATACAAGCTCTTTTAATTTTCTGTACTTACAAGACGCATCCTAAAATCCTCTTTTTATTTTCTGTACTTATTTCTTCCATTTGTTATTTTCGTTCCTCCATTCGTCTTATTTTTGTCTTTTATTCATTGTGTTCATCAGCGTTCAGAGCCATTTTATTTTATCAGCACATCTCCGTTCATGATAGAATCTCCTGTCTTCTGTAAAAATAAGTTTCCAATTTCCTTTTCGACGTTGATATCCATCAGCAGTAGTGCACCCTAGAGACCAATTCTCTAAATTTATTCCATTCAGACTTAGCAAGTCGATATGTCCTGCGTCCAATTCACAGCCCAGATCACGCACGATTACTCAGTCTTAGCCATGAATGGATTAATTAATAGCAAGTATCTCCGTACAGAAGACTCGTATGTCGTTAGTTCTTATCTCTCGTCTATTATGGTGTGGAGCATATTTAGCTCTGCATAGTTGGAGAGTTGAAATGGTATGACAAAGTCACAAATGTGGAATTGATGACAAGAACCAGACAAGTGCCAGTGGAATTTGAGTTGAGAAGAAGAGCTGGCGATGGATAGGACCCACATTGAGGAAACCTGTTGATAGCATTACAAGGCAGTCCTTGTTCTGAAATCCCCAGGGAAAGAGAGGTAGAGGTAGACCAAAAACACTTGGAGAAGAGAACTGGAAACAGAGGTGAAAATGATGAGGAAAACATGGAAAGAACTTGAGCGGATGGCATGGGACAGGAAGACTTGGCATGTGTTTGTTGAAGGCCTGTGCTCCTTGGGAATCTAAAGGGTATTGATTGATTGATAGGTGGAGAGCCTCCTTGTATGGCGAGGAATGCACTGTATGCCACGTGCTTCCTACTCCTAGATTGGGACCAGATGTGACGATCCTTAAAATGCTAGCCAAGCTCGAGAAACTGGAGCTCATTACTTCAACTCAACACGTTTTGGAGTGGCAGAAAAGCCACAGGAAAAGCCTAGATCTACAGTGTAGATAATACCAAGGAACCTTCAACTTGGTATTGGCTGCAAAAGAGCAAGAAGCTCAGCAGTCCCAGTTAAACAACAACAACAATAGTATTGAACTTGTTTCATTCCGCCTTTCGCTTCCCATTGCATGGAGAAAGGGTCGGCAACCAGTCGATCCCGAGCTACCGGTAGATCCCAATGGATGATTTGGTAGATCTTTAGGCGACTGTGGGGGAAAAAAGGATTTTTTTTTAAACTAGGGAAATTTCGTACTAGAGCTTTCCCGCCGGCGTTTAAAATTGCGATGTCCCCGGATGAAAGGTACTTTTCCCACATTCGCAATGACAATTCTCAGCTGGCTATTAAAATAAATTGTGAACTACAAGAGATAGGAGCGCAATCTCTTCTTTGTAAGGTTCATCATCCTCTCTACCCCACCCCACCCATCTTTAAAAGTATATACACACACACAAACACACACACACACTCACACATATATATATTGCTGTAACAAGACGCTTATAGTGTAGATACCAGATGACTGTAACAAGACTCTAAACGCGTAGATGTCGGCTGACTGTAACAGGACGCTAATAGTATAGATACCAGATGACTGTAATAAGACGATAGTAGTATAAATACCAGATGACTGCAACAAGACGCTAATAGTATAAATACCGCCTGACTAACAGAACGTTAAAATTATAGACACCGGTTCACTCTATCAAGACGTTATAATTATAGACGTTGGATAACTATTCCAAGATCCTAAAAGTATTAACACCGTATGACTGTAGCAAGACGCTACAAGTATAGACACCGAATGACTGTAATAAAACGCAAACAGTATAGTAACTGACTGATGTAATAAACCGATAAAGGTATAGACACCGAAAGATTGTAACAAGACGCTAAACGTATAGATATTAGTTGAATGTAACAAGAACGTAAACACACCGGCTGACTTTAAAAAGACACCAAAGGTCTAGACACCGATTGACTGTACCTAAGACGCGTAAATTATACACAAAAGTTGACCAAAACAAGACGCTTAATTTCTGGACACTGAGTGTATAACAAGTCGATTCTGGGAAGAAACCACCTGTACACGATTTTCGCACCCCGAAGCCTGTTAGTTCCCTTATTCCTTAACTTTGTTTGTTTTTTTTTTTTTTTTTTTTTCAAAGCGTGTTCTTGTTTTTCAGTGATTCTGTGGACGTCAACAGTAAGTCTTATCTTATGTTAAAATAAAGAAAAGTCAACAGGAAGCGTTAAAATCTGTTGTCATGCCTTATCTAGTTATTGGTAGGTGTATCACGTGTTTTAAAAAATGTCGATCATTTCATTCCTTTAAAAGTTTCATCTGTTGAATTTGAATTTCAAGAACACCAGCTTATCGGAGCCATCACTTCAGAGACAGTGTCCAGTTTAGCTGATTACCACAATAGAATGGCTCTGTTTTTTCTGACGTTAGTTCTAACATTGGTTGCTGGTAAGTACTTACTTTAATTTTTAGTTCAGCTATTTTCGTGAAGCGTTATGGGGAGATGAAGGTTTCGTTCTCGAGCAAAGTATGTCGCATTGAATGAAGTGAGTCCGTGCTGTTAAGGGTATCCAAGTTTATCTACCTCTTGGTGCTCTAAAACCAGATTTCGTTTTTTTATTTTTAAGCACGTAAAGGTAATTATTTGATCGGGCGCCATTCTCAAGAGATGACCGAACCACTTTATTTTCAGTCTCTGTATATTTGATGGAGGATGTAGATCCATTAATTTTTGTGGTGTCATCATTTCTCATTCTGACTCTCCATGTTAACATTAATGGCTCTTCCAAAGCATTTCATCTCGCTCGATGTGGTTTTCTTTCCATGTGCTCTAGTATGCATGCAGGAATATTTGGAATCATCCTTATTTGACCGCCAGCTTTGCACAGTGCATTAGTATGTAGATTTTGATGTAAGCCTCTGTCTATGAGGCTAATCACACCCTCATTGACTCTTGAAATCATTCACTCACTTCCAGGGATTCCTCCTGTGGTGAAACATGTTGAGAACCCTGCATTGCACACTAAACTTGGAGGAGTCACGTGAGCCCCAGACGTTAACTCTGGCTTTTGCTTGATTGCCTGCATGCAGGAGGATCTCACTATGCACCCCATGATAGGCAAAGGGAACTGAGAAGTGGCTCAGTGTAGAATGTGACGATTCCTTGGGAGAGCCCAGAACCAGAGCACAGTATTTTAGCTCTGGATATTTGGAGAGCCCCTTTGGATGGCGGGGAATGCCAGTGTGCCCCTGCTTCTTCCTCCTAGCTTTGGACCAGATGTAATGATCCTTTAAATGCAAGCCAAGCTGGAGAAACTGGAGCTCATTACTCCATCTCAATACGTTTCGGAATGGCAGAAAATCCAGAGGAAAAGGCTAGATCTACAGTGTAGATAATACTAAGGAGTCATCAATGTCGCATTGGCTGCAAAAGAGCGAAAAGCACATTGGCCCTATGTGACGCATAGCAAGTGAGCGAACTGTAGAATCTTTTATCTCGTGAAGCCAGCTCGCGGATTTCTCCTGAAACGTCCAAGGTGCGACTTTTGCCATCTTTAGAAGTTGTGCTTAAGTGTTTAATGTGTTAGAGAGTTACCATTTTATTCACTGTGAATCTCTAGCGTTAAGACTAGCGAAATAGCAACGCATATATATATATATATATATATATATATATATATATATATATATATATATATATATATATATATATATATATATATATATATATATATATATATATATATATATATATATATATATTTCTTACCAGTGGTTCAGTAATGAAAAATCCATCAACTAATTTTCCTTAGAGTATACGGTTTAACTCACTAAATAAATGCTATGAGTGACGGATAAAGTTACAGAGCAGAATGCGCATTATATTTTCATTGTGTGTAATTATATAGTGACTAGCATTAAATATCATGTGGAAAAGAGAAAAACGATAGCCGCCGACAATCAAAAAGCTAGTAATGACAGGCGAGATTTGTAAGGAAACGTAGTCATAATTGAATTAAAACTGACATTATGCGCTGATTGTTTACCGGGTCGGAGGTGAAAATGCTGCATGCTTTTATCAAACCCGTACTCGGTAAAGCGACGCGCGATAGTATAGGTTACTACCCCGTGTGCCTTTTAATTTAATTTAGTGACGGAGAGGTTAAGAGATCATGCCTTACGCTTGATAGCCTAGAATTTGTCATGTTAGAAATGTTTTGTTTCTTCCTAATACAGTGCTTGATCAAAACCCAGCGGCTAGCGGTTTCCTATTTGTGGTCGTTCCTCAGTTACTGAAGTAATAATAGTGTCGTTTTTCCCTTGGCGTTCGCCCGTACCAGTGTGAACAGGAATGACCAGGGCGACACAATAACATTCTTTGAACTGTAATTGATTAAGGGGATTTACCAAATACCCATATTTTTTCATTCAATTTTATCAGCCCGTTGTGGCCATATACATAACAATTTTTCCGACTTCTGACAGTCGTTTACACACGTGGAGTTTTATCCAGGATAAGACGCTGTTCATAATCGGTACTCACCCAGAGCAAACCGATAGGAGTATCATCACCATCAGAATAGACAGTAGTTTATTTTTTTTTTGCAACCAAATGTTTTCCTGCTGTTTACTGGGAATGACATATCTCAGAGAGTTCCGGCATTAACCAACCTAGTGGACAACTTGTGTATCCAGAAACCTATCACCAATTTGGCGTTCCCCGGGTAAAGTTTAATTAATATCGGAGAAACTGGGGCCCGATTCGGATGACACCAATTACTGGACTTTATAGGCACATTCCTGGATTATTTGTCAAAACCAATGTTTTTCACCAGAGTAGGTAAGGAGCGAATGAGTGGCCAAGTATAACAGAGAAAGAGAGAAAGAGGGAAATATTTTCATTTGTTACAGGAAACATTGTACCTGTGTAACCGCGTTTGGTGTTATAATATATAGTTACAATACAATTGTGTGTATAGTAGGTAGTAGTAGTACAGTTCTTTCTTTATCTTCCAAGTTCAAGTTAATATTATAACTGGTCAACTCCGCCAGAGGTGGTAATTCTTGGATGATACTACTGTCCTTTTTAATATCCCAGGTTCGTTCAGTTCCTTCTTTGATGTTATAGTGGCTTCTCATATAGTGGTAGTGTAAACAATAATGGCATAAGTTCAGCAACATTTAAGGACGAAATAAAATTCATGCTGATCCTTTAAAACTTCTAATAACACAATACTGTTAACAAGCATGGCACGTAATTCAAATAATGGAGCACACACATAGTCATAAATTGGATCCTTGAACATCACGGGTACTTCATACGTGAGCTCTATGTCTTGTAAACTTTCATATTCCTCTTTATCCTGTAGGCATTCTTAGTCTTCCCAAATCTGCTACTATATACTTTTGGTACCTATGCTCCTCAATAGCATTCCATATCTTTTAAATATTTATAGGTTTTTCTTTCCGTATCTAGCTAATCATGTCTCTGCGTAACATTCCTGGGCACAAGAATCTATCTTATACATAATGTATACTCACAGTCAGATACTTACAAGTGAGAGCATAATTGCAGTTCTCATGTGGAAATAAATACTCACTGTTTCTTAGAAGTAATATCTACCTCTTGATAGATCAACCTATACTTAAAGTCCTCGTAGATCAACCTTTACTTAGAGTTGCTCCTCAATAATATTCAGTTTCCTTTATATATTCATAGCCTTCCGTTTCCTTTATACATAGTCATAGAGTTCTCATAGCAAACTGGCAAATCATGCCTCTACAAAACATTCCTGGAAACAAGAATCTGTCTTATATATTCAAAATCAGATACTTACAAGAGAGCATAATCGCTGATCTCCTATAGAAATAAACACTAACTGTAAACCACAGAATCAATATCTATCTTCCGATAGATTAACACTTGCTTGAGGTAGCTGCACATATGTATATACTCATAAGAGCCAGTCTGTAAAACCACAGACATACAACCTGTCCGCACAGCCGCTCGAAACTTCTCAGCCCACACTCTCACTAACTTATTAACCAACTAATGACTAACTAATGACCTCTGGTCATCTCAGCGTGGTGTGTTTCCTTGCTACTCTCTGATTCGTTAACCCAAATCTTTTGGATTAAATTTATTGGTCAATCTTCGCTGTTCTTGAATATTCTATTAACGTCTCTAGATGATCACTCACTCTTAGTAAACGTGAGCTGTTACCTTGAACTGTTGTCAGTAGCAATTTATTATTATTATTTTCATTCATTATTTTTTCTTTGTGAGCTGCCCTAACTGTTTATCCCGTTCTAACAATAGCACAAATAATGCTAGTGTAGGACTCTCGGTGACACCTGCAAACTTCTGTTCTTTTTTTAACTATTGGCCAAATAAATCCCTATACCTATCTTTAAACCTTTACGACACCCTAGTTCAACAACAGCAACACGTGCTCCAGTCAGAGATATTCTTACAATAATAGCAAAGAGTTGGTAAGAATGTACTATTTATCAGCTATCGTTTAGTTTCCATAGTGATGTTCGGATGTTTGAGTAGGTGGTTCTTCTTCTGACTTCATTTTGTTAATCATGCTTAGACGAAGGTCGCAGTCTTTCGATGGCTCCATGCGGCAACCCCTTAGCTTCTGTCTGAGCTCAGCACCCTCTGGCCATTTCTAACGTCGTTGGTCATCGTGGGCTGCGCAATTTTATATAGTGTGTTCAGGAGTCTGGGCTCAGGTTCCACATGGACATTCATTAATATGAGTAATGGTGATAGTTGGTAAGTCATTGCATCGCTGGTAAGTAAGTCACCATAACACGACCTGTCGTAGAATACTGTGGCAGCTGGATTAATCTATTTGATGGTGATTCATATTGTCAATACGTGTTTTGGTAATTATAATGAATGAAACATTAATTAAAATTACAAACATCTTGTTCTTATTCAAGCAGCATGTTAGCCGGCAGTTCGAGGGACAGAATAAGAATACAAAATACAATAGGAGCTTTCAATGTGTTGGTAAATACATGGAGATCAAAGGAAATCAAGTCCAACACGAAAATAAGAATTTTCAACTCAAATGCCAAGTCAGTACTATTGTACGGCTCTAAAACCTAAAAGTTACACACTTTTATAAATCGGTGCTTGTGTAGAATATTAAGGTTAAAATAGTATGATAAAATCACTAAGTCCACACACACATTGAGAAAACCTTTGGTTTTCAATCTCTACAACGCAGTCCTTGTTCTGGAACCTCCAAGGTAAGAGTGACAGAGGTAGATCAAGAAACACATGGAGACGAGAATTGGAGATAGAAGTGAAAAATGATGTGGAAAACGTGCTAAGAGCTTGACACGTGACAGGAGGACTTGGCATGTATTTGTTGAAGGCCTGTGCGCCTTGGAAAGCTAAAGGGTATTGAGTGATGGTAGCCGCCTTGGATGATCATGTCACTCCACAACATCCTTTCCCCAATGATGTTTATCTGTTTCTATTCTTGTCATTTTTTCCATGCTCCGATGTCAAACCGGCCGTTAATTTCTCTATTTTTCGTTCTGTCTCTATTTTCCCTTCAATCTTTCCTGGTGTCCCATTATATTCCAGCTTTCCTTTTCTCAAACATGTCCATTGAAAGTGGATTGCTTAATTCTGTTAAATAAATCAGCTTCCTTTCCACCCTAGTTTGCAAATACATTGTACAATAAACCATTGTCAATGCCAGATAGAAACAAATTTCTCAGTGCCACATTGTACCAGCACACTCTTCTGTGCAAATGAAGTAAATAATGTGTTTAACTGCTAAACGTATAACAATTATTGCAGTAATCACTTCGTTTAACTACTAATCATTTGGGAATAACCACCTTCTTTTCAGTCTTGCCCTTGGAGAATGTTGCTGCGGAACAGCTTGGAGTCTGCATTGAGACGTGCAGTCTTGATCCTGAAGACCCAGAAGGCTTTGGTGGCTGTCTGGAAGGACACGTCTGCAAATCTACTGGTTGTGGCCATATTTGTCATCTTGGTGAGTGTTTTACAGAAATGTCCGGAATCAAATAGAAGGAATCAATGAAATACACATTTTTAAAACGTTTCTATATTTCGGCCCATCAGAAGAAGTAGTTAGTGAAGAATACAACAATAAATTTCACGCACCCGCTTAGATACACTGGTCGGTAAGCAAACATTTTACGCAACCACATAGACCACGGAAGCCCAAAATAACAATATAATTTTCTTTAATGTCCTGAAACGTTTGAATCACAGATACAGCTAGTTATATCAGGGGTCGCATGTTGTATTAACACTGACCTATTCTGCGGTTGCGCTTTTAAGCGTATTTTCCCAACGTTGTGATGTCTGAATTTGTGAAACGTGAACTTCGTCAAACAATTCTTTCGTATTTTTGGGTATGGTTCTCTTTTACCACAGAAAAGATCGGGAAGAAGCGTGCGCATCAAGGAAGTGGTAATGGGGGAATGTAGCGGGGAGATTGTTGGTGGAGAGAGAGAGATAGAGAGAGATAGAGATCAGAGATAGACAGAGAGAGAGATAGAGAGAGAGACAGACAGAGAGAGAGAGACATAGACAGACAGAGAGCTTGAGGAGGGTTCACTGTAGGAAAATAATGGCTGAAATATATCTGCGGAGACTTGTTATATGTCACTATTGAAATATGAAAAAAGATTGTTTTTTTAATCTGGTAGACATAGACTTGACCATCCTTCAGAACGAGCCACCACTGTCCTCAGTAATTTTCTCCCGTACTGCAGAATCTGCTATGGAACTATCATTATCTTTTAAAGCAAACACGTAGGATTGGTTCAAAAGAACACATAGTAATTTATGCTTAGAAATCTGACCAGTGTAAAAAAATCTGGACACCCTGCATGGAGTCTGCATTCAGAACATTCCAAATAAGGATATAAAGTGGCCAATGGTAAAAGTTACGACACTAGTGTTGCACAATCTTGCTACAACATAGAAATTAACTGGCGCAGCTACCTAGACCAAAGGTCGGTAACTACTCAATTCCGATCTACCGGTAATCGCATTGCATGATTTCGCAGTTCTTTAAGTGACAGCTGTGAACAACTGAATATTTTTAGCGAAGGAAATTTCGGACTGGCCCTCTCCCATGGCATTTAAAATGCGCGGTATCCCCAGGAGTACACATAATTATTTCCCCTTGTTCTCCGTGAGAACACACTAGATAGTTTAGTTTATTCTTGAACTGCATAAGATAGGAATGTGACCGTCTCTTTGAAGTGAAAATAATTTAATTTAGTTTAAATTTTCCGCCGTCGTGTCAATAAAACTGTACGAAACAGATAGTGCGGCAAAAATAAATGAGATATATAAGCTGCACCTATCCTAAATGATCGCAAAACTGAAAACAGGACTGTTTTTAATTAATGTAGATCTTTATAGAGCTCAGTCTTTCTAACGTACATTCACACAGCACGTGAGTTTCTACCGCTGACCTAGACTATTGGATGTTTCAGTTACACCACCAAAGAGGGCCCAGTTTGGAGCCTGTATTGAAGCATGCAGTCCTACACTTCTTCTGCAAGTAGTGGGTTTAGGTGATTGTTCCGAGGGATACGTGTGCAAGTCTAACGGCTGTGGGCATACATGTCAACGTGGTGAGTTTGTCTGAGCACACTGTTATACCTTATGCTATACTTGATTGCAGAAAACACCATTAACATCATCATCACCAACATCAACATCATCATTATCCTACAAGTCAGCAAGAAACACAGGTGTTCAACATATTTCTATCAGGTTTTCATGTTTTGTGTCATTCACTCAAGGTTTTTTCATGTATTCTTTATCGCATTCATTTCTGTCACTAGCTCTCTTCTCTCTGTGTTTTTTCTGTTTTCTTCTGCTGTGCATGCAAGCACATGGAGGAAAGAACTTGTGACAAAATTAAATGGATAAAGAAAACATGAACAGACTTGGAAAGACGTCTTGGGGGATTCCCGTTGGTCTTGCACACACTTTCCACTATTCAGAAGTTGTAGTGGCTATGTGATCCATCGTATAGTGAAAGAATGTATGCTTGCATTTAGAGTTTATTAATTCATTTTCTGGTTCTATAGTTCCCAGCTTTATCGGCGTTTTCCTATTCAGAATTTCTTTAACAAATATTAATTTAACTCTGCCTATCCCACGAACCGCATGTAGCGTAACGATATTGTACACTATTGTCATAGAACCGCCCAGTAAGCCCATTTGTTTATATTAAGACTTTCTTACGTATGCACTGTACAAGATGTAAAATGTAGGATACTTATCTGTTGCATATACGACTTGCAACACTTCAAAACAATCTTCAGCAAACTGACAACAATTATATATATATATATATATATATATATATATATATATATATATATATATATATATATATATATATATATATATATATATATATATATATATATATATATAAAATGATATATTTCTCTCATACATATATATTAACTGATTGTTTTACGACATGACCGATAAGTAAAAACATTGGCATCCAGTTTAGTAACCTGAGTAAATCCTAAACACTACCTTGCACATAACGAGTTAACTCATTGGCATTTGTATGTGTAGGAAGATAACAACGTTAACTGTGTACCTGGTAGGCAATGTACAACGTTGATTATTTGTATCTTAACAGATGGCAACCTTGGTACTCTAGGTCGATAGCTGGTTCTGTATTGAATCTCACAGTCACCTGCCAAAAGGAAAAAAAGGTGAACTGGCAAAGGACTACGTGGGTGTATGCATCGAATGCGGAAGTCGTAATCATTCACAAAACAGGCCTATAGGAAATTACTTTTAGTAATTTATGTAATTTCTCATCTACGAATGAATACATTTTAATGTAAATGTTTTGGCAGGTGTCTGTAATAAAGATTCTACTTGAAGCAGATTGTCGTGTTCATATGTGTAACTGCAATCACGGGTTACGTGAACGAGTTAGTGTCTCAGTGAATTTGTGTCTGGGTGGCTAAGTGAAAAGTAGTTTTTTATGAAAAATCGTACTTATTAGTCAATGGTAAATTCTCAGCTTTAGATTTTTTAAAATGACACTTTTTTATAAGCAAGGATCCCCTATATATTAACTGCCTTATTGAAACGTCTGTAACCAACAATTAACCGATTCCGCCAGCTTTTCGGGAAAGTATGGAAAAAACATGCACTGAAGAGTAAAAGCTAAATTGTACACTCAATAAAAGAGCATGAGGTCTTTTCAATTTTTTTTTTATGGTGCATTGTGTCGTAGATTCTCGATAGGGCAATTAAGACATAGTTTGGTCCCTTCTGAATAGAACTAGAACAGGTGGTGACTCAGTGAGAGAGAAGATAAGAAATAGAATTTCACGAGTGAAATGGTGGAAAATAGGTAGAGTCCGTCCCTGAACTCGAGAAACTTCTCTCGTTCAGCCCATCTCTACAACAGAACTTTGTTAGTCAGACAGCCTACCAATTTTTATATTACTATATATATCAACCACTCACATACACACACACCTAAGTGACGACAGTTAGACGCACAGACGTGACAAATTATATTTATGGAATACGGATATTTTTGGGACGAGCTGACCAACACCTGTAAATAAGTTTATGTAAATTTTATTTACCATAAAGAAACTTTACAACAGCAATATTTTGAATATCAATCAGATACAAATAAACATAAGTTAATGAATCAATTTATGAGGTAGACTCATAGGGTAATCCTCCCTCCCTCTGTTGAAACAAGTTCCCGTTAGAAGAAAGTTATTAACCCCCAAAGAGTCAAAGATTTATACAGTATGGTCTAGGATTTCCCTCTACAGTAAAGAACAGAGTTTATACGTTAATCTATTCTGAAAGGGACAGTGTTAACAAACAAAAAAACTTACACATTTAAAATAACCAACGTGAGTACATGGATTCTACAATATATATATATATGAGGATTATTCATTCATCCTTCCTCTCTTCTCAGACAACCGTGGCCACGTACATTCGTTCTTACCTAATACTTGAGTTGCACCTTCTGGAACAATCTTTAGGACACGCACACACCAAATCCAGTGTTATTTTTGGCAAAGAAAACCCCAGCTCCCCAGAGACAGATTAAATCCACTTCTCCGGGGAACGTTCTGTTTGTTATTTTTATTTAGGACTACTGTTTATGTCACATTAAATTAGACCAGGTAAGAAATTGAACAGTGCTCACAGTGTCAACAACTTGAGATTTCCAGTACATAGGAATGTTAGGTCGGTAACTTCTCTCAGTATAATAATTCCTTGTCACACCACAAATGGTCAAACGTCTGGAAATGTTAATGTTTGTGATTTCGCCACTACGGGATGAATGTAAATTCAATTTGGGAAAGAAATATAAATCTGGATCTATAGGCCCAGTTACAATATTTATTCTTAATGTTCTTTGGGTTGGTACTCTGTCTCTTTCTGGGTGCAAACACAATGCCAGACAGGTTTACCTTGAAGACCCAGGTATTAAGTACAAAAAATGTTCTTTAGTATGGTTATTCTCCGATATATATGGAAGCGCTGGTAAGGTTTAGGGTTTGACCCAATACTGTGTAAAGGAGAAAAAAAATACAAATACTTAACCATAATATAGTATTCTCAATCCTATCCTTACCCCGCGTAAAACATAATATGTTTATCCACTTCGGTTATTTAACTAAAATTATAAACTTATAAACTACAAGCTTAGAGCTTGTCTTATCGTTTAAAACTTCCGTGAAATAAATTCTAGTCATTTAAAAAAATTTAATCATCATGCATCAGAAATAAATACATATTTCGTCAATACTCATGATGAACAGTGCATTTACTAGTCGGTTAAAATATTCTCTGACTGGTTACTAGCTATTAATTAAATTTACTTTATAGATGGAATAGTTTAGCTAGAAAGTATTATTTATTCTGCTAGCCTATGTAACACAGTAAAACCTAGAGAAATATAAATGACGGACCTATCTAGTAAATCACTCTGCACAGAAAATCTAGTGAAATAAAATACGGACTTAACTACTAGTAAACTACGGTTAAAATAACTCTGACTGGTTACTAACATTTAAGAAACTATTAATAAATTTACTTAGTAATAGCTGATGAAGATCTAGATGTTTGGAACAGAATCAGAACTTCAAGACCTTACCTCTAGACTGGAGAAAGTAACAAGAACATATGGGATGGAAATTAATATAGAAAAAAGCAAGATATTGGTGAATAGCCATAAGAAACATGTTCCGACCAACATTACGTTAAATGGGCAAACGTTAGAAGAATTAAAATATCTGACTAGCCTAGTGATTCAAATAGCCTAACACAGTAAAACCTAGAGAAATATAAATGACGGACCTATCTAGTAAATCACTCTGATACACAGTAAAAATCTAGCTCCACTAAAAATTCTATGTTAAGGACTCTCTAACGAAACGTCGAAAAGAAATCTTGACTACGATCCTAAATCTCCTGAAACAAAAAGAAAATCGCTCTGCTGACTTGTAGATAGACCCTTCTGCTGCTTGCACCCCTACTAGTATAATGACTAGTAATAAATTACCTCCACACAAAACTTCTAAGACTATCTCCAACGAAAAACTAAGAAACTCCACTAATACAAGTGCTCTAGAAATCGAAGCTAGATGTTTTTAAAATCTGAGGAGTACTGAATAATGGATTTTAAAAGCTTGAGAATATATATTAAATCTCCAGAAAATCGCTCGTACTTGCTAGATATGACACCTTCACTCAGATCTCGGGCTTTTCCTCGTTCGATCTGCGAATCTGAGGAAATTTCCACGCTTTTGCCGCTCGCAGACTCTGCAATCGAGCGAAGCCCGTCCTTTGATTTTGCGATTCTCACCGTGTTTAATTACCTATCAAACGAACGGATTCAGGGAAAGGTAATAAAAATAGTCTCCCCTTGGTTCCAAATTATCTGCTCCTTCTACTCAAATTATTTCCCCTGATCACTGTCTAACGAAAAATACGTTTCAACTATAATTAGCTTATCTACCCTTGAGCCAAAATTTACGACTCTATGAAGTAGTGGCCCCTTCCCTACGCGTTCCGTCTCTCTCTGTTTGATCTTATTACGACGATTTTCATTTGCTGGCGTTTAATTACAGGTAACCGGCTCAACGTTAGCTAAATAGGTCTGTTTGTAAACATTCCTAAGGAAATAGAGAACAGAAAATAAAATAGGCGTGCTAAATTAGAAAAAGAGACAGATCTCTGAGTGTAGGAGGGTTTTATGTTAGCAAACGTACGTAGGTGAAAAAGAAAAATGAAGATAATGAAATAGATACATGAAAGCTATTATCATAATATGTCACACATTGACAATGAGTCATGATCGGTTTGACTACAAAGATCCAGTGAAGTTGAAAATGAAACGGAAGGGAATGAAATTACCGCATGAGAATTAATGCTTTCATTATGGCAAGCAGCAGAAAAAGAACATAACATAATTTCCGTCACGCTTTGGCAGGTTACTTGCTCAAATATACATAAAACTTTCATATAGTAAGAAAAACTATTAGTATTCATTTATGAAGCAAAATTCTCTGAAAACAGCTATTATGAAGCACAATTCTCTTTTGACTGCATTTATGAAGCAAAATTCTCAATTGACAGCTTTAATAAAGCAAAATTCTCTTTTGACTGCATTTATGAAGTAAAATTCTCTGCTGAAAGCTTTTATGAAGAAAAATTCTTTGCTAATCGCTTTTATGAAGCAAAATTCTACATTGACAGCATTTATGAAGCAAAATTCTCTGCAGACAGCTTTTATGAAGCAAAATTCTCTGCTGACAGAATTTATGATGCAAAATTCTCTGCTGACAGCTTTCATGAAGCTAAATTCTCTGCTGACAGCTTTAATGAAGCAAAATTCTCTTTTGACTGCATTTTTGAAGCAAAATTCTCTGCTGACAGCATTTATGATGCAAAATTCTCTGCTGACAGCTTTTATGAAGCGAAATTCTCTGCTGATAATATTTATGTTGCTAAATTCTCTGCTGACAACTTTTATGAAGCAAAATGCTCTGCTGACAACATTTATGATGCAAAATTCTCTGCTGACAGCTTTTATGAAGCAAAATTCCTGCTGACAACATTTATGATGCAAAATTCTCTGTTGACAACTTTTATGAAGCAAAATTCTCTGCTGGCAGCATTTATGATGCAAAATTCTCTGCTGACAGCTTTTAAGAAGCGAAATTCTCTGCTGACAGCTGCAATGAAGCAACATTCTTTTTTGACTGCATTTATGAAGTTAAATTCTCTGCTGACAACATTTATGATGCAAAATTCTCTGCTGACAGCTTTTATGAAGCAAAATTCTCTGCTGACAACATTTATGATGCTACATTCTCTGCTGACAGCTTTTATGAAGCAAAATTCTCTGCTGACAGCTTTAATGAAGTAAAATTCTCTTTTGATTGCATTTATGAAGTAAAATTCTCTGCTGACAACATTTACGAAGCAAAATTCTCTGCTGACAGCATTTATGATGCAAAATTCTCTGCTGACAGCTTTTAAGAAGCGAAATTCTCTGCTGACAGCTGCAATGAAGCAACATTCTTTTTTGACTGCATTTATGATGCAAAATTCTCTGCTGACAGTTTTTATGAAGTAAAATTCACTGCTGACATCTTTTATGAAGTTAAATTCTCTGCTGACAACATTTATGAAGCAAAATTCTCTGCTGACATCATTTATGATGCAAAATTCTCTGCTGACAGCTTTTATGAAGCAAAATTCTCTGCTGACAGCTTTAATGAAGTAAAATTCTCTTTTGACTGCATTTATGAAGTAAAATTCTCCGCTGACAACATTTATGTAGTTAAATTCTCTGCTGTCAACATTTATGAAGTTAAATTCTCTGCTGACAACATTTATGAAGTTAAATTCTCTGCCACCATAAAAAACTGATCAAGTGGGAAGCAGAGCATCCAGGCCACACACACACAACAATGATACATATTACCAGCTCAGCAGAAGTTAACATGTGGTAGTCTTCAGATTTCGCACAAGTCACAACAGATTGGGATACCATCTATTCTCAATTCGTATTAGGGTGCATGTCCAAATATGAAAGACCCTTAGGTCTGAGACATTTTTATGTTGAATACATTTTATGTGTACAATCTCGAATGCGTGAAAAATACACAACGTTGCCGCTGTGGTCTCTGATGAGACAAATAAATAATAGTACTACTGTTCCCTGCAGATACATGTGAATATAAACATTTACAAATAGGTAGTAGCTTTTTCAATCACCCTGCAGACCATGTTTGGCATTGATAGCTCAGGTTTGGTATGAATAAGGTATCTATCAGATGCAGTTTTGTCTCTACTGAGACGTAGGGCCCTGTGATGTGGAGTCAGTTGATAAGCCAACCCAGCTGAAGTTCAAAGATGTGTGCAAGAAAGACATTAAGGTATTGGACATAAATCCAGCAACCTCGGAGGATGAAGCTGCAGATTGCACCAAGTGGCGATACGCCCTACAGCGCCACCTCAGGAAAAAAAACACAAAAAAACACACATATATATATATATATATATATATATATATATATATAGATATATATATATATATATATATATATATATATATATATATATATAGAGATATATAGATATATATATATATAGATATAGAGATATATATATATATATATATATATATATATATATATATATATATATATATATATATATATATATATATATCTATATATCTATATCTATATCTATATCTATATCTCTATCTATATATATATATTTTTTTTTTTTAATTATTTTTTTAAAAAATATAATTAATTAATTAATTTTTTTTAATTTTTCATTATTTTTTTGTTTTTTTATTTTTATTTTATTTATTTATTTATTTTTTTTTTGGGGGGGGGGGGGGAATTTTAAAAAAATTATTTATGTTTTTTTATCATTTTTCCTCACTCTGTATTCCAGTCCTTGTTTTCGTTATTTTTTATTTTCTGCTTTTAATGCACTATCCACTTCCGTTTTCCGGTTTAGTGGCAGCCATGTTTGCTCCAACATGTGACAAGACATAAGGGAGTATTTTTCTCTTATTTTTATAGTTTCATGTTCTGCACTTAATTCTCACTTTCTTTCCCTCCTGTCTCTTGTTTGTCTGTCCCTGACGAAGGCTTTGTGGCCGCAACGAAGGTTTTTCTTGTCCGTTCTCTTTGTATGACGTATTACTATTTGTGTGTTTTTGTAATTTGTCTTTCATTCTACCGAAAAAAAGCTCTCACAAAAAGCAGAAGAGACAAGAACTCGTCGAAAGTAGCACCAGGCACACAAAAAAAAGGCTGAGGGCAATTACCTCAGGGGCGTATTCCTATAGTCAGTTATGACTGAAGGGGAGTAGTAGTAGTAGTAGTAGTAGTAGTAGTAGTAGTAGTAGTAGTAGTAGTAGTAGTAGTAGTAGTAGTAGTAGCAGTAGCAGTAGTAGCGTTAGCACTTTAGTATCTGAATTCTATTTTCCTTTCTCCACTGTCCTCTCTCGATTATATCTAACCTGAGACTGATTTTACGTGAGTATCCTATTTTCCTTGTACGCTGACAGGTGTCCTCTCGCCATTCATGCAGATACTCGCCGTCTTCGGAGAGTACACATTAGAGCTGGGTCGGCTCAGGAGCCGTTCAGGTTATTCCAGTCCCTGGTCAACGATACTACTTCAAATGTCCTAGCCAGGGCTCGAATTAATCCAGTCCAAACCCTGGTCGTCGACACACTTTCAAATGTCCTCGCCCGGGCTTGACCCTGGATCACCCGATCGCCAGCGCAGTGTAAAAGAAAGGTAAAGGATCCCGTTACACGCCCATTGAGGCATATTGTGAATATGGTGTTAGGCCCATATTTTCTTGACCATCGGCACACTAGGGGTGATGCGGTCAG
The DNA here is from genome assembly GCA_024509875.1 of Oreohelix idahoensis. Lineage (NCBI taxonomy): Eukaryota > Metazoa > Mollusca > Gastropoda > Stylommatophora > Oreohelicidae > Oreohelix > Oreohelix idahoensis. Next base: position 107,107 of record JAMPIV010011035.1, read on the forward strand.
CATCACGCCGGCCGCCTTAACCTTCCCAGAGTTGCTCTGGCACCCAATCGCGGCTGGGTCGACCCAGGAGCCGTTTGCGGCCTAAAAAAAATTACACCTCATCTGGGGATCGAACCATAGACCACTGAGCTAGGAAGCCAGTGCACTAACCACTATGCTACCGCGGCTCCCTCCAGCTCAGTGTGGTAACCAAAAAACTAGCGTGGCTCCCTACTCTAAATTAAATTATCACAGAAACAGAATGTGTTCACAAAATACAGCAAAATGTAGACACTGCCCAAACCCGTTGGAGACAGTAGAACACCATCTACTACAGAGCCCTGCACTCCAGGGTTTGAGACAACATCTCCTACCACACAACACATCCATCTTTCTTCTTTCTTTTTTCTTTGATCCTTAGCCGCCGACCGTCAAAGCAGTCAGTGGCCATCACGCCTGGTGACGTCTTGTAGGGCAACAACAAATTGATTCCACTTTGCTCGGTCGGTGGCCATCCTTCGTGCAGTGCCCCGACTCTGGTTTATTCTTTGCATCTCAGTCTCCACAGTCCTCCGCCAAGTTGTTTTTGGTTGGCTTCTCTTTCGTTTTCCTTCAGGGGTCCATAGCATAGCTGTTCTTATTATGGCATCGGGGTCTCTTCTGAGGACATGGCCAACCAAGCTCCAGCGTCTGCCAGCTATGATGGTGTGCATGTCCTCTTGCTTGCTCCGAGTAAGCAGATCTTGGTTGGTGATGGTATTCGGCCAAAAGATTCGGAGAATTATTTTTTTTTCCCTGAGGCATGTTGTGTGAAAAGATTAAATAAATAAACAAACAATACACAAAGGTATGATCAGGCACTCAGTGGGAAAATAAAGAAGTAGAAGACCAGACAACAGAACAGGATCTTCCGAACGCACCCACCGCTTAGCCACGGGAGCGAATCGTCACTATCCACTCTGCCAGCTAAGCATTACAAAAATAATGCTTCACCGACAGAGGTCTAGCACGAACTCCCACGCGACCCGGATGTGTACCATAGGACGACCCAGACTAATTATAGTCGCAATCACTGCTGCAGTTCCACTATTAAACAGTATAGGCCAGATTACACAAGACAAAGGCCTTAATACTGTGTCTAGTAAATGATAGAAGAATGAGAATAAGTAAAGGACAGAATGTAGGTTTCTGGTATTTTATAAACGTATAAACATATAAGGAGGGGAAACCCGAGGCCTGTAAACAGTAAATAAATAAACAAACAATCCCGGTTCGATCCCGGTAAGCCTATCACTTCTGTTGTTTTTCTGTTGTCTGGTCTTCTACTTCTTTATTTTCCCACTGAGTGCCTGATCATACCTTTGTGTGTTGTTTGTTTATTTATTTACTGTTTACAGGCCTCGGGTTTCCCCTCCTTATATGTTTATGCGTTTATAAAATACCATAAACCTACATTCTGTCCTTTACTTATTCTCATTCTTCTATCATTTACTAGACACAGTATTAAGGCCTATGTCTTGTGGCTAGGCGGTGGGTGCCGTTCGGAAGGTCCTGGTTCGATCCCGGTAAGCCTATCACTTCTGTTGTTTTTCTGTTGTGTGAAAAGAGGACAATTTCGACATTTCCTTCTCTGTAACTCTCCAGCATTCCGCATCATAGAGAAGCACAGAAAGCACACAGCTCTGATATAATCTTAATTCTGTGCTTGTGCTTGTCGTATATTTTCGATAGGGTAATTAAGATCAATTTTGGCCCAGCCTGAATAGGACTAGAACAGGTGATAGCTCAGTGAGAGATCAGGTAAAGAAATAGATTTTCACAAGTGAAATGGTGAAAGGTAAAATCTGTCTCTGGATTTGAGAGATAATCAATCCAGCCTATCGATTACGACTGAGATTTTTAGATCAGACAGTTTCAACCATTAACTTCTATACACACACAGATACGTGACGACAATTAGACGCACATACGTGAAACCTATATCTATGGAATTGGGATCTTTTGGGACCAGCTGACCGACACACGTAAATAAAGTTTATGTAAATTTTATTTATCATAAAGAAACTACAACACAACAATATCTTTAAATATCAAAATTAAATACAATGAACATAGGTTAATGAGTTCATTAAAGCGTTAGACTCATAGGTTTAATCCTCCCTCCCTCTGTTGAGACAAGATCCCGTTAGAGCAAAGTTATTAACCCCAAAAGAGTCAAAGGTTTTTGCGCTATGGTCTAAAATTCCCTCTACAGTAAAGAACAGAGTTATAAGTTAATATATTCTGAAGTGAAATAAAGTAGCAGCTTTAGCAAAACTTGCATAAGCAAATACAAATTAAGTACATGGGTTATATCCAAATAGAATTATTCTTCCCCCGTTTTCTCTCGCTCTGACAAACCTGCGATCATAAATTTAGTCTCTCTTACCTACAAATGTGTTTTCACCACATCTGGAACAATTGTTAATGGCACCCACAGCCCATGCACGGTTCGTTGTTTGGTGAATCAAGCCCCAGTTTCTCCAACGACTAATTAATCAAATGTTGGGAAACGCTTGATTCACTATTGTAAGTAGGATGCTGATAAAGGTCACTTCAATTTTTTGTCCAGGTAGTAAAATAATTAAGAGATCTAAATGTCACATTGTACATTAGCTTAGAATCTTCAATCGTTACATCAAAAATCAGGGAAACAAATCGGTTCAGGATCAGTCTTCTTCACAACACGTGGTCGCTATACAAATAATGTCAATGTTTGATTTGGTAGCCACAACAGGCTGAATGTTTATGAAATTAGGAAAAGAAATCTAGATATTCTATAAGTCCAGTTATCATTTATTCTTAATATTATTTGGGTTGGTACTCTGTCTCTTTCTGGGTGTACCACGAAACCAGACAAGTCACCTTGAAAACCCGATATTATATCAGAATGTTCTTTGATAAAGTTATTTCCAGTTTCATATGGAATGGAAGCCGCTGGTAAGGTTTAGGGTTTGACCCAAATACTGTATAGGGAGAAAATACAAATACTTAACGGAATATAGTATAATTCACACTCCTATCCTTACCCCGCGTAACATAGAAGGTATTATCCACTTCGGTTATATAACTTAAATTAGAAACTATAAGGTTAGAGCTAGTCTCATCGTGTTAAAAAACTTCCATGAAATAAATTCTAGTCCTTTAAAAAGAATCAATCATCATGAATTAGAAATAAATACACATTTCGTCAATACTCATGATGAATCGGTGCATTTACTTAGTTGGTTAAAATATTCCCTGACTGGTTACTAGCAGTTAATTAAATTTTTATTATGGCTTGAAGAGTTTAGCTAGAAATATTATTTGTTCTGCTATCCACTGTAACACAGTAAAACTTTAGAGAAATAATATAACGGGCTTAACTAGTAAATCACTCTGAACAGAAAATAACTAGTAAAATATAATTGACGATTTAAAAAGATTAAATCACTCAAACTACTAGTATAGTATTTACCTCAACACCGAACTACTAAGACTTTTCTCCAACGACTACTAAGAAATTCACTTAATACAGTTATTCTAGAATCGAAGCTAGCTGTCCAGAGAAGTATGTGAGGTACTGGATAACGAGAGTAGAATGCCCTGGTATATATATTGTGGCGTTATAAGTTTATAATATTCAATCGAATATTGTGCTCGTTTTCACACTGTGTCCAGGGTTTATATAATTAAGGTCTTCAGGATTCAGGACAGCCACAATAACTCCGTAACAAGAATTTCAATTACCCAAATCAACGGGAATTATATGAACTTTAAACTCCGTTAACCTTTCCACATTTAATCACATGACACGGACATTTATTACAAGGCATGATAAGTTAGGTTCATTCAGCAATGTTCATAATCCGTGAGTCCCAATCAATATTATCCAATTCCTCTTCCATCACTGAGATTGATTAACACTTAACACTTCATTAAAATGGGTTCCTACTAGAACACGATCCATACACAAGTTGCCCCTTTAGGGTAAACACCAACTCTGTCCATTTTTCCTCCAAACTGCTCACGTCATGTGCGCTATACACATAGTGACAAAATCATCATTGTGCCGCACTCATCAGCACCAAAATCTTGCTTAGCTTCTGGCATGTGGCGTGCAATGGCCAGCGCCACATTCCCCCCCCCCCCTCGAACGACTGAAAACATGGTTTTCAGACAGGCAATTATAATATGAAGCGAGATTAAATCATTAAGATCATCATTAAGGCACTTATGATTACCTATCAAACATTTACATGATATCTATCTAGATTTCAAGATTTAAAGAAAAAAATAATAATAATGTCAGTAATAACAATATGAATAAATAAGTAATTATTGTCCAATAAGTTTTATCATCACAGTTAACAATCTGGTCTGTGTTTGCATAGTAATCCAACTGTCCATAATGCCAAGCACTATCAACCTTGTTACACGTGAAATATGGACAGCAAGAAACACATCCGTATTCGAGTTATTCCATAACTCTAGAGAGAGTGTCTGCAAAGACATTGTCCTTTCCTGCCATCGGGATGACTTCGAAGTAAAATCCTTGAATTTGTAAAGACCGTCTGGTAAGACGTGCATTGGACGTAAAAGTCTGTAAATATGTGAGTGATTGTTGGTCTGTATGTAAAGTGTAATAAGTACATACCCGGAATTTCTGTAAATTATTTAAAGTCCATACCATGGTTAGACAACTCTCCTCTCAACCAAAGAGTACCTGGACTCAGCATCAGATAATGTTTTGTCCAGTAAAAAATAGGATGGTATTCGCCATCAAAGTGCCATACATAGACCAACGTATTTATTAATGCAATCTGCAACAACGAGGAAACGTTGTCGTAAGTCTGGTAGTCGCAACATTGGATTTGTAATCGTAATATACAATTTTGTGATATTATGTTCTGTAACTTTATGTGGGAAAAGTGTTCCTCCAATGACCAGGTTGTTAATGCTACAGAAACTTATTAGTTTGTCCCCATTTTCGTTTGCTGTTCCGCTGCCGCATTTCCCCATTGTTCTTTCATTATATGTATTGTGTGTACCAACTTTCGCATTGAGGTCTCCCATTACTATAACAAGATCATATCTAGGTGTGTCTTCCATTTCTTTCTGCAGTTGTTGATATAATTCATCCTTGACCTCCTCATCGCTATCATTCGTTGGTGCGTAGCATTGTATTATTGTAGTGTTGGTGAATCTCCCTCTCAATCTTAATCTTATCAGTCTGTTGTTGATGGGTTTCCATTCCAGTAATGTCCTTTCTATCCCTTTCTGTAGAATAATGGCTACGCCTTCATTGTGCTGTCCATCCTCTCTTCCAGAGTAAAGTACTGTTTCTCCTATTGCTGTTTTAACTTTTCCTTCCCCTGTCCATCTGCTCTCACTTATCCCTAGGATGTGTAACCTATAGTTTCTCATTTCTGCCGTGACCTGTCTTAGTTTACCTGTCTCGTTCATTGTCCTGACATTCCAAAATCCTATTCTTGTATCCTGTTTTGCGGTCAGGACATCCGTTTTCATGTCAATGGCTTCCTTTCGACCAAAAACAACTTGGCGGAGGACTGTGGAGGCTGAGATGCAAAGAATGAACCAGAGTTGGGGCACTGTACGAAGGATGGCCACCGACCGAACTAAGTGGAATCAATTTGTTGTTGCCCTACAAGACGCCACTAGGCGTGATGGCCACTGACTGCTTTGACGGTCGGTGGTTAAGGATCTAAGAAGAAGAAGAATGTTCTGTATTTTTTTTTTTTTTTTTTTTAATAACCAGCGGCACCCGAGCTTTCCGGCTCTTTCGGCCCAATGACATGTCGTTGCGAGGCTGGGGGGTCAGTGGACTTTCCTTCCAACCCGGTCAGGAGCTTCGCTCCTTCCCATCCACACGGGATTTATGTGCAAAAGGATTCTCCCCGCCGTTCAGTGGATTATTCAGTCAAATTTCCGGTCGTAAACATTTCTTCAAACGCCGACGGCCGGGTTTGAACCATGAACACCTGGTCGCCAGTACAACGTCGTAGCCATTACACCAGCGCGGCTCCCGAGAATGTTCTGTAAAGCATGGTCATATTATCGTTCCGTTCTATTTTGTCAGGCATATCCTAGAGTGTCACCCGTGTGTTGCCGGGGCCCGAAAGGGGAGCAAAGAATAGTAACACTGCACCCTACCATGCATGTCGTAAAAAGCGACTAAGGAGGGTTTGGGCATGGGGCTGTTTACCCCATCCCGTAAAAACTTCGCACAGTGGGCTGATCACCTGCTTGCCAACCAATCTGATTACGGAAACAGCGATAGATTGTTTGGTCTGTTTTTGTTCCACAAAGACGCCACTAGGCGTGGTGGAAACAGCGATAGATTGATCAATTTGTTGTTGCCCTAAGACGCCACTAGGCGTACTGGCCACATACTGCTTTGCCGGTTGGTGGCTAAGGATGGAAGAAGAAGAAGATCCTAGAGTGTATAGGACATAAGTCAAAGAAGAAAACTATACACCTAAGATAGAAGGTACAAGCCACAGCAGGCTTCATACTTGCTTATCAGTACTTACTACTGCAATTGTAATAGACAGATACAACTATGCACAAAAACTACGAAGTGTAAAAGAAATAAAAGTTGCAAAGACCACACCAATTTGAAGGTTGAAATGAAAAGAATGGATAAGAAAGTACCAACTCACTGAAAAAATATAATAAGAATGACTCACCAGAATATATAGATGAACAAGTGAAGTCAACTTCCTGAAGAATGAAACCAGACGTGTGGTGCTAAATCGTGAACTAATCTGACATCTAAGCACGTTAAAATACAAACAACGAAGATCAATTTGGAAGACTCATAGCTTTCGTGCGTCACGATATAAACAAAGGAAAATAAAATCGCATAGAATTATGCACAGAAAAAAAAATGCCTTATACATGAACAATCAGCCGTGAGCAGAAATATGCACCACGTCATCAGATTGTCGATGTGGTAAAATGTCGCATCTGCACGGTGCCCCATTGTTGCATCCTTCACCACTAAAGAAACTTCGGCCTAGACAATGTTGGGAAACAAAAGCTTGATTCACTGGTGTAAGTACTGAGCTGAATAGAAGGTCCTACAGCCTTTTCATTATGTGTTGTGTTGGACTGACGGTCATGCTGATCCCTTCAATATCACAAGAAGATTACTAGAGCATGTCAGTCTTTGTACATGTCGACCCAATCTAAGAATGCTTCAACATGCGGTACCTTCATTAAAATCAGAAGAATTCAAATCTATACTGTCAGTCAATAAATGTCATCCCTATCTTATCTCTCAACCCTTTTTCGACATATATTACCGTGATCAGTTATGAACAATATAAAGTCATTTCCTTCTTAATAGACATACCATGAGGCCACATACACGAGCTAGTAATGTTTATGAAATGTCCCCATCCAAGAACCCATCATAGATACTCATGCTACATAAGTAACACGGGATGGATGGAAGTTATATTCTCCCTCGAATAGGAATTTTCCATTTGTTATCGTGTGTATGATTTATTGTCATACTTTCTCGGCATTCGCGAATGAACAACCAGACAAGTCCCAAAGAAAAACCCGATATATGGGAACATAGATATGTTCCTTTGATCAAGTGTAACTGACAAAGTTTTTGCACTATTTGTGTTGGAAAGCCGCTGAATTAATTACTTTGTTTCTGGCAGCTTGTTTGTTGTTCTAGCCGGTAGCCAAGACTGGATAGTCGGAGAAAATTAACAGTGATACTAACGTCAAATATATATCACAATGATCACAACTCCTAGGGATAAAAAACCAATGCGTAACATAGCTGAATAACAGGTACTATATATCTCAGTCAGAATTATTCTGGAATAGTGTGATGCTACGTTATGTGTCTAGGGTATGAGTATGGTGAAGTGTAAGTCACAACAACAGACAGATAAACAATTTAATTTAATCCACTACTCTTGACAACACTGTGACACTCACATACATATAACACTCTATGAGAATATCTTACAGGAGACACTCGTAACTTTTCAAATAACAATATGTATTCATTTCTATCATAAAGGCATATGTGTGTCCTGATTCAAAGACAAAGGAACCAGGAATCACAATCAATGTTAATTACAAGTTATGTACAGAATGTATTTAATATGAATATTGTAGTGACATATATTATTACAAATATTCGATGTGTGTCAGTTGTGTAGTAGTAAAATGAGGTAATACTGGTTTTGTTTTGTTCAAGCTCTGTTGGTATTTGTCATCATGACTTCAATAGTTTGTCTTAAGGAAATTAGTATTGGAGATGTTCTCAGTTCCTGATATTAAGACAATTAATTTTCCCCTCTTAATATTAATTTTACAAAGTCATTTCAAGATGAGGGGACATAATGTTGAGCTCAGCTGGCCAATTCGCTTATCTGGCGTGATGGCGGCAGGAAAGGACTCCTCTGCTCGAATTCTCCTCTGGGCTCAGGAGACACCTCACTGATAGCTAAAAAAGACCAAGGAGTATGCTGTCCGACTCAGGATTCAGCAAAGCTCTGACTAGGTGCTGCTCACTACCATCAAGACCACGGTCCCTGAAATCAAGAAGGATGTACCTTCTACTTCATAACTAACTTAAACTCTCTTGTTACACTGATCACAACACAGCACAAACATTGAGTTCAGAGCATTAGGCCAACTGTCAGCTTCATTTGAAATACTTTATTCCAGTATTACCCTTCTTAATGGTTACTACGCCTCTGCAATTCCAGCATTATTTCTTTCTATTCAATCATCCAGGTGTCAGTGTACTGTTTGGCCATTCCATGCCGTTTTACTTCTCTCCGACACCCTCTGTTCAGGCTGGAGCATTACAGGCTTTACCTCACGTTTGCCACTGAACTACACATATATATACAGGCATAAATCAACAATTCACATTCAATTTTCATTAAAAGATACTGAATGGTTCAAGCTTACCACAATTTATACGAATAAACACAGATACGTTGATTAGCAATGAATTCTGGCACAAACTGGCACAAATTCCCATCTGCTTATCTTCCAGGCTTTTATTTAGCAAAATATAAGCTGGCTTCAACGCACTGATGCTTTATCAAGCTTATTTAAACAAGTGGTTTCGAACTAACGCTCCCAAGTGTGTATATCAGCGAGTCTGACCAATGAGCCCCGTTTCGACAAGTGTTTGAAAAAAAGTTACCTTTTCCCGTCTCCCCCAACAACGAAAGATAGTATTTATAGCCCGACCAATCGTGGTTAGGCTTTCATTTGTTGCGCTCCAATCAATTTGAAGTTTACATGGTAGGCTATTTCTGTAGCGTAAATTTTTTTCAAACACGTTATAAAAAAAATCTTATGAGCAGAAATGATTTTATGCTGTCAGGCATCCCCAATATTTTATTTTGGTTATAACTTGTTAATTCCTAGACTATTTGCGTAACGTTTTACATATTCTTTGTCAGCAAACCCTAAGGAACCCAAATATCCAAATTTAAAGGAGCTACGTGGCTGCGTTCAAAATATGCAATTTCTTCTACCTCCTGTTTCGAAGATGTGCTGTCTGGGTACTGTTATGTTTTCAACCGTAAGCCCATCTATTGTTATCTTTCCTAATAAGCGTTTTTTATGATTTATAAACCTAACTCTGGGAAAGGGTAGTGTATTTTATCACTGTCCGTCTGAAAAAAAATTAGTGCATGTAGACTTACACGCGTGATGGCAGCATTTGTGTATCGCGCGACGCGTGTTGCATGCGTTCCTGATTTTCAGCCCTCCCCTCTCTCTTTATCCTTTTGTACTTGAGTCCATCTGTTCGTTCGTTTTGGTAACGTAATATAATTAATGTTAGGATTAATTTAGGTCATTACGCAGGGCCTCTCAATGTTTTTCTTAGAAATGCAGCACACGTTTCATTGAAGAAAGCGGGTAATAATACAGTAAGCTTTTACTATCAACGTGAAAGCGTTACAATTTGCAGACGAAGCAGAAAACAAGGGGGATTTCGAGTACATTCTTTGTGACAGCACTGTTATTTTCCCATTGCTCTTTTCTTTATTAATTTTATTTGTTAGGCTTCATATTTACCTAATAATTTATATATGTGGATTAGAATATTTCATGACACCTCCCCTCTTAAAACAGACATTATATGTCAGTCCTTTATTCTATATACACATAGAGAAATTTAGTATTATTTCTGGGGTTTACGGTGATTCTCATCACACGGATGGCGGCTTAAAAAATCCGCTCCCAAATTGGTTTTTCCAGATATATACTCAATGCTAAAATTATATGGAGCCAGAAGCAAAGACCATCGGAGTAACCTAGAGTTCTCATGCTTAGCCTGTGCTAAAAACGATAAAGGTTTGTGGTCAGTTTGCAACTTAAATGCCTTCCCATATAGATAAATATTGAATTTCTTTATTGCCCATATTACTGCAAGACATTCTTTTTCGCTAGTTGAGTAGTTGATTTCAGCTTTATTCAACTTTCTGCTAGCATATGCCACTGGGCTTAATTCCCCATCCAATGCATCTGATTTCTGTAGTAGAGTTGCACCTAACCCAATATTACTTGCATCCGTCCTTACTATGAATTCTTGACTTAAGTCAGGTAATTTCAAAATGGGTTTACTTGTGAGCTTTTCCTTCAACTCTTGGTACGTCATTTCACATTGTGGTGTCCATGTAATGCGATCTGGATGTCCTTTACGTGTCAATTCAGTTAACGGTGCACATATGGAATTAAAGTTTTTGATATACTTCTGGTAGAAACCACATAATGAGACAAAGGATCTCACGTCCTTCTTGGTTTGTGGTCTCGGGGCTTTCTGTAGTTTCTCTAAATTCTTTGGGTCAGGGGTCATGTTTCCCTGATAAACTGTGTGTCCCAAAAATTCCAATTCTTTACATCCAACGCAACATTTGGTTGGTCGGGCTGTTAAATTTGCCTCCCTAAGTCGATTAAACAGCATGTTCAGAGAGTCAATGTGTTCCTCAAATGTTTCTGTTGCTATAAGGATATCATCCATAAAATTTGTTATACAGGGATTATTCAGAGGATCCAATAATTTTCTCATCATTCTAGAGAAGACACTAGGCGCATTCTTCAATCCAAATGGCAATCTATTAAACTCATAGTGTCCTTCTGAGGTACTAAAAGCTAGGTATGGTCTAACCTCAGGCTTTACTGGAATCTGATAGTATCCTTTACTCAGATCCACTTTTGAGAAATATTTAGCTTTATTTAGTCTGGCAAACAGCTGATTTGTATCCGGCAATGGATCCACCTGTCCTTCTGTAATAGCATTCAGTCTCCTGTAATCTATACAGAGTCTATGTTCTCCAGAGGGCTTCCTTAAGAGTACAACACCGGAACTATACGAAGACTCACTGTGCGAAATAATTCCTTCCTTCAACAGATAGTCTATCTCTTCCTTCAAAGCTTTCTCCTTAGCAAACGGAATCGAATATGGTTTCATACAGACAGGTGTGGGGTCTATCAGTTTCATATCATATTCCAATAGGTTTGTATGCCCTGGTCGGTCTGTTAACACCTCTGCATGATTATTTAGAACCTGTTGCACTTTCTCTTTCTGAGTTTTCGTTAAATGTGTACTGATTTTCACCTGTGCTGCTGTCTCACAGGGGTGTAATGGATATTCAAATGATGAAAGTGGTTCCTTTTTCATCTCCATGGCGATGGACAAGGTCAACAAGTGTGTCTCTTCCTGAGGTTCTCTTTCCAAATATTTCTTCAGGAGATTCACATGATAGATTTTTTCTTTCCCCTTCTTATCTATCTTATAATTTGTTCTAGACACCTTCTCTAAAACTGTATATGGACCCTGCCATCCAATTTGTAACTTATTCTGACTCCCGGGCAAAAGAAGCAGTACCTTCTCTCCCACAGCCAAATTTCTGTCTTTCGCCTTCCTGTTATAATAGGCAGCATGTTTCTTCCTGGCTTGTTTCAAATTTTCATTGGCAAGTTTCCAGCCAGTTTTTAACCGAGTGGTCAGCTCATTCACATATTGGTATGAAGATGTAATGTTTTCCTCTGCCTTTTCATCAGTCCACGTTCTTAACAAAGCTACATATGGACCTTTAATTGTGTGGACCTATTTGTCCATGCACCGGTATGGTCTCTTCCACTCGAAGCTTTATAGTGATGATTTTTCCTCCCAGAATTATCATTCACAAAACGACCGCTACCAATTTTTCTTTTGGGGCTTTCTCCCCACTTAAAATTCTTGATGAGAGATTTCCTCTCTACATCCTCTTCCTCCAGTTTGTTTAAGTCCGATTGAGGGATTGTCGGCTTATCCTGGGGTAAGACATCTTTTTGCACTCTCCGCATAGTGGCCATTGTAAAACAGTTAAGTGCAGCTTGTCCGTGAAAAGGGGCTTCCCATTCCATTTGGTCCACTTTATCAAATCTATTTTTCTTTTTATTGTCAGGCCTAATTTTGCCCCGGGGCGTGTCCAGGTCCTGATCCATGTTCCCACTTGTGGGTGTTCCCTCATGTGCTATGCTACACCTTTCTACAAAATTCTCAATGTCCCATCTTGCTTTGGGCCAATAATAATTGTGAGCCACCTTTTGAATGATGGTACCTATTTTCTCATGGTCCCCATCTGGTTTCACATGTAGGCTCCTTATTAATTCTGTCCTATATCTTTTTGGAAGAACCAGCTGTCCGTGACCTTTGGATCTAGCTCCAGTCTTCCTATACATCAACTTGTTTTTCATGTAAAAATCTCCCTTGCCTGGAGTTGTATGACAAGTTGACAATTTTCTGAAACAAGGCTTGAGTGTTTTATCCCCAGCCTGTGCCTTCCTCATCTCTTCTGGAGTGGTATCTAACATAATATCCTCCTCCTGTCTTGAGGTCGACCTGACCTGAAGGGTTGCCATATACACAGGTTTCCTTCTGCAACGGTCAGTGTCATGATTGTCCATCTGACAATTCTTACACCACCTTTTTCCTTGGTTGAAAGATTTTCTTTCATCATATTTCCTTTCATCGAATGGTGGGAATTTATTTTTATTTTCATACCGTGGCCTATCAAATTGGTGCTTACCTTTATTTTGATCCTTAGGATCAAATTTATTAAAGTTCTGTGGTGCCCTAAAGTTGTCCACCTGTTTGTTTTTATTACCTGTTACCTCTGCTTGAGCTGCTTGATACCTTTCAGCAACATTTAGCAACTCACCCAGCCTCTCTGCACCTTGTTCCATGAGAAACTTTCTCAGGTCTGGAGCCATGGACTCTCTTAATTGCTCTATAAGGACCATTTCCTTAAGATCTTGGGTTTTCCCCAGAGAAGTCCATTTCTCCAAGTATGTCTCTATTCGTGCAGAGAACTGGTGATAGGTTTCACCTGACAGTAGTTTAGCATTCCTAAATTTTTTTCTATAAAATTCTGCATTCTTTTCATACCTTAACAAAAGAGCCTGCTTTAGCATGTCATAATTTTCCTGATCACCTCTGCTCATTTTTGCAAAAACTTCATAAGCTGCCCCACGAAGTCCCTGAGATAACTTTAAGCTCCACCTTTCTCTCTCTAACCCATACGTGGTAGCTAATAGTTCATACCTATTTATATAGCTCTCAATATCATCGTCTTTCTCAACAAAATGATCTAAATGAAAGTTCATAGCTGAGGTTGAGGCTCCTTGAGTAACCGTAGCATCAGAGGCAAAGGGACTGGCACCATTTTCAGGAGCATGGCCTTGAAACTCAAACTCCCTTAGTCGTAACTCATGTTCCCTTTGTAATCTCTCCTCCTCCTTTTCTGCTTCCCTTTCTGCAGCTAATCTCTTCTCTTCCCTTTCTGCAGCTAATCTTTTGTCTTCTCTTTCTGCTTCCAATTTCTTAGCCTCAGCCTCAATCTGCAACCTCTTAGTCTCAGCCTCAGCCTCAAACTGTAACTTCTTAATTTCCTTGTCAGCCTCTAACTTTCTTTCGGCTTCAAACCTTCTTTCTTCGCGTTCAATAAATTTGTCACATTCCGTCGTGACATAGGCAACCATAACTTGCCCATCTAATCCTAACTCTTTTGCAGTCTGAACAGCGGCAGATCGAAATTTGGCCAGGTCCGCCATTGTCTATCAGGTAAATTTCTACAATGTCTAACCAACAATTCAAATTCTAAATATATATAATGGACAACACAGGCACCGTGAGCTCAACCTTATTTAATTCCACCCAAGGATACCTTTTAATTCTTATATTCCCTGAAGTGAATTACCCCCAATATTTTTAATAGTTAAAGATTCAAAATCCCAAGAGCGAGACCCCAATATATGTGGTGAAGTGGGATGTTATAAATATTTATAGGGGACTTAGTGTACTGACTGAGATCAGCTGTGAAGGTATCTATATCTATTAAGAGTAGTGTATTATAGATAACCTTACTTGCTACCACATATCTCTATATCTCAGTCAGAATTATTCTGGAATAGTGTGATGCTACGTTATGTGTCTAGGGTATGAGTATGGTGAAGTGTAAGTCACAACAACAGACAGATAAACAATTTAATTTAATCCACTACTCTTGACAACACTGTGACACTCACATACATATAACACTCTATGAGAATATCTTACAGGAGTCACTCGTAACTTTTCAAATAACAATATGTATTCAGTGCTGTCATGAATGTATATGTGTGTCCTGATTCAAAGACAAAGGAACCAGGAATCACAATCAATTTTAATTACAAGTTATGTACAGAATGTATCAATATGAATATTGTAGTGACATATATTATTAAAAATATCCTATGTGTGTCAGTTGTGTAGTAGTAATATGAGGTAATACTGGTTTTGTTTTGTTCAAGCTCTGTTGGTATTTGTCATCATGACTTCAATAGTTTGTCTTAGGGACTAGTATTGGAGATGTTCTCAGTTCCTGATATTAAGACAATTAAATTCCCCTCTGAATGTTATTTTTACAAAGTTATTTCAAGATGAGGGGACATAATGTTGAGCTCAGCTGGCCAATTCGCTTATCTGGCGTGATGGCGGCAGGAAAGGACTCCTCTGCTCGAATTCTCCTCTGGGCTCAGGAGACACCTCACTGATAGCTAAAAAGACCAAGGAGTATGCTGTCCGACTCAGGATTCAGCAAAGCTCTGACCAGGTGCTGCTCACTACCATCAAGACCACGGTCCCTGAAATCAAGAAGGATGTACCTTCTACTTCATAACTAACTTAAACTCTCTTGTTACACTGATCACAACACAGCACAAACATTGAGTTCAGAGCATTAGGCCAACTGTCAGCTTCATTTGAAATACTTTATTCCAGTATTACCCTTCTTAATGGTTACTACGCCTCTGCAATTCCAGCATTATTTCTTTCTATTCAATCATCCAGGTGTCAGTGTACTGTTTGGCCATTCCATGCCGTTTTACTTCTCTCCGACACCCTCTGTTCAGGCTGGAGCATTATAGGCTTTATCTCCTGTTTGCCACTGAACTACACATATATATACAGGCATAAATTAACAATTCACATTCAATTTTCATTAAAAGATACTGAATGGTTCAAGCTTACCACAATTTATACGAATAAACACAGATACGTTGATTAGCAATGAATTCTGGCACAAACTGGCACAAATTCCCATCTGCTTATCTTCCAGGCTTTTATTTAGCAAAATATAAGCTGGCTTCAACGCACTGATGCTTTATCAAGCTTATTTAAACAAGTGGTTTCGAACTAACGCTCCCAAGTGTGTATATCAGCGAGTCTGACCAATGAGCCCCGTTTCGACAAGTTTTTGAAAAAAAGTTACCTTTTCCCGTCTCCCCCAACAACGAAAGATAGTATTTATAGCCCGACCAATCGTGGTTAGGCTTTCATTTGTTGCGCTCCAATCAATTTGAAGTTTACATGGTAGGCTATTTCTGTAGCGTAAATTTTTTTCAAACACGTTATAAAAAAAAATCTTATGAGCAGAAATGATTTTATGCTGTCAGGCATCCCCAATATTTTATTTTGGTTATAACTTGTTAATTCCTAGACTATTTGCGTAACGTTTTACATATTCTTTGTCAGCAAACCCTAAGGAACCCAAATATCCAAATTTAAAGGAGCTACGTGGCTGCGTTCAAAATATGCAATTTCTTCTACCTCCTGTTTCGAAGATGTGCTGTCTGGGTACTGTTATGTTTTCAACCGTAAGCCCATCTATTGTTATCTTTCCTAATAAGCGTTTTTTATGATTTATAAACCTAACTCTGGGAAAGGGTAGTGTATTTTATCACTGTCCGTCTGAAAAAAAATTAGTGCATGTAGACTTACACGCGTGATGGCAGCATTTGTGTATCGCGCGACGCGTGTTGCATGCGTTCCTGATTTTCAGCCCTCCCCTCTCTCTTTATCCTTTTGTACTTGAGTCCATCTGTTCGTTCGTTTTGGTAACGTAATATAATTAATGTTAGGATTAATTTAGGTCATTACGCAGGGCCTCTCAATGTTTTTCTTAGAAATGCAGCACACGTTTCATTGAAGAAAGCGGGTAATAGTACAGTAAGCTTTTACTATCAACGTGAAAGCGTTACAATTTGCAGACGAAGCAGAAAACAAGGGGGATTTCGAGTACATTCTTTGTGACAGCACTGTTATTTTTCCATTGCTCTTTTCTTTATTAATTTTATTTGTTAGGCTTCATATTTACCTAATAATTTATATATGTGGATTAGAATATTTCATGACACAGACGGATAGATAATAATGAAGACATTGACAAAAGACTGTGTTGTTCACAACAGCGAAAGACTGCATTGAATCAAACATCTCACTATTTGCACAAAAATCGCGACCTTGAAGACTCAAGTGTCCAAATCTAGTTAGAATGAAAGAGAAGGGGAATTGGTGGAAGCTGTGGCTAAAAATAACTTTTCAGGCAAAATTGTAGAGGGGATGAATAGGTTGGTTCAAAAAACAAGTACGTTTTTGTGAAAACGCAAGTAGAGACGGACATACTAACAGATAAAAATCCATACTTGACTGAAGCATGACTGAAATGACTTTAGTGTAGGAAATTTGAATTGAAAAACACAAGGCAGTGATTGGCCACAGACAATCATATTATCGGCGCTCAGACGCGCATTTGGGGCCATTCCTCAATAGTTGTCCAGTGATAGACACAGTAAATTTCAAGTGTGGTGATTTCCAAATGAAATAAATTGAAATAAGTTCAGGGACGCCATACTATAGCCAGCAGCTCAGCTGAGTTTTGCTAGCATTTCTGTGTTCTTTATTCATAATCTGGTAAGATTGAAATTATTTCTTTGTATATTTTGAATATTGTTTAATGTTTCGAGTGATTTGATACTGCCATATCGAAATCTAGCCTTACAAACAAGTAAGGATTTGCTCTGGACCCCCCGCCCCAGTTCAGGGTCTAGAGACAAATAAAATACATAAACTCCAGCAAGGATTAGGAAGGACAGATCAAGTGTTGAGATCAATGAAACATATTACCTATACTATTTTAGGGGAGGAAACTAATAAACATATTTCAGAATCTGTAGTCTGGGAGGACCTATCTGATGTGAAACCACCATGGTAAAATGTGCTGTATGGTCAGAGAGATCTGACCTGTCTATATGGTGTTGTTGTTGTGTAGTGTTGTGTCCAGACATGGTTAGAGAATGGACTTTTGACACATAGCCAATACTTTGATTGCAGAGCTGTGAGTTTCAGTTGTCACCAAGGCGGTGTAAACTAAGTTGGTGATTTTACCAGAGTGGATCCGTGCAGTAACGTTGTGTCAGAGCAGACTATTATTGCCCCCAAGCACGGAGAGGTGGGGCCACCAGATCTCAGCACCAGAGCTACATCTTCAAAGTTGAGTGAGCCTCTGGTCTGCTGGAAATTCACCAACTCCATTTAGTTACTAACAATCCCATAAAATTCCTGCCATTTCTGGACAAGGTGTAGTCAATATAGACTGGAGTGATGAGGCCACCCCAACAGCACAACCATTAACTATCCTCCCAATTAGATGACTAGTATAAACATTAATAAAACTAAATAGTCTAGTACTTACATATGTACACTCTTGCATTTATTATGTAATATTCCATGCATTTCTTTCATAATTTCTAAATCTTTTATAAGTTCTGGTCAAAATAAAACTTGATCCAGAACAAAATGTAAAAAAAATTTCTATCAAAAATTTTACACACTTGAGTTAGTTCAGTGTATTATAACATTTGTTAATATTATTAGACTTAGTAAATATCTGTGTGTGTGTCTATAAACTATCACACCACATTACATATCATTACCCTAGACATTTAACGTAGCCACATTCATTAAAAAAAAAAAAAAGATAAGTGTGAGGTCGTAGTGGTAGCGAGAAGGGCCTTCTGACAACTCTCAGTTACATTTTATCTCAGGAGCCTTCACAGCTGACCTCATGCATCACACGTAGTACCATCACCACCATACAATACCATCAAACCCACTACATATATTGGGGTCTCTTTGTCCCGGGATCATTAGCCCAACAGTAATATTAGGATCTCCTGGTGGGAGAAATAAAATTAGGGAAACAAAATTGTAAAATTCCCTTTAAAATTAAAAGTGTCCCTGCATATAAAAGTTGGTGAATCTTCACAGCCAGTAATAAGTAATTAGTTAATTAATTAATTAGAAGTATTTAGACTATAGTAATTAGAAGTAAGTTAGTGGTTAGAGATTTATCTTGTATATTATTATATTGTCTAAAAAGTATGGCGGAGCTAGCAAAATTCCGATCAGCTGCTGTGCTGACCGCAAAGGAGATGGGAATGGATGGTCAGATTTTAATTCAATACGTAACGGCTGAATGTGATAAATATATTGAACGGGAAGAAAGGAGATTAGAAAAAGAGGCTGAAAGAAAATTAGAGTCTGAAAGGTTGGCTGAAGAGAAGAGGTTACAGATTGAGGCTGAGACTAAGAGGTTGCAGATTGAGGCTGACAAAGAGGCAAAGGCATTAGAGGCAGCAGAAAAAAGATTGACTGCCGAAAGGGAGGCAGAAGATAGAAGGTTGCAAAGGGCGCACGAATTACGACTAAGGGAGCTGGAATTACAAGGCCAGGCTCCTGAAAATGGTGCCAGCCCTTTTGCCTCAGATGCTGCGCCTAGTCTGGGAGCCTCAAACTCAGCTATGGGATTTCATTTAGACCATTTTGTTGAAAAAGACGATGACATAGAGGGGTACCTAGGACGTTTTGAGTTATTAGCTACTACCTATGGGTTAGAGAGAGAGAGGTGGAGTTTAAAGCTATCACAGGGACTGAGAGGTACTTCTTATGAAGTATTTGCTAAAATGAACAGGGAAGACCAAGACAATTATGACATGTTAAAGCAGGCTTTGTTATTGAGGTACGAAAAAAAAATGGGGAATTTTACCGTAAGAAATTTAGAAATGCCAAACTGTTGTCTGGGGAGACATACCACCAATTCTCTGCCAGACTAGAAACCTATTTGGAGAAATGGACTGCTCTGGGGAAGACCCAAGATCTTAAAGAAATGATCATGATTGAGCAATTGAGAGAGTCCATGGCTCCAGACATGAGAAAATTTCTCATGGAACAAGGTGCAGAGAAGTTGGGGGAGGTTTTAAATGTTGCTGAGAGGTATCAGGCAGCCCAGGCAGAGGTAAGTGGTGCTAAAAAGAAGCACATAGATAATTTTAAAGCTCCACAGCAATTTAATAAATTTGATAATAGGGAGCAGGGAAATAAAGGTAGGACAAACTTTGAACGGCCAAGAAATGACTACAGAGACAGAAACTCACAGTTCAATGACCAAAAATTCAATGAAAGAAAACCGTTGAACCAAGGAAAAAGATGGTGTAAATGGTGCAAGAAGGATAACCATAACACCGAATTTTGTAGAAGGAAACCTTCAAACATTGCTGCAATGAAGTCGGGGACGCAAAGATTAAAGGTTAATCCTAATGGACAACAGGAACCTTATCACCCCCCAGTTTGTGAGGATGTTATTTGTAATGGGGTCACCATAAGGTGCCTTTATGATACAGGTTTGGATTATGATTCAGTTGTGAAGTCTAGCCTAGTGGACCCAAGTCAGTATACCACAGAAACAGTGGAAATACAAGGGGCAACTAAGGACATACCACTCATGACACTTCCCATCGCAAGGATAACGGTGAAAACTCGCTATGTGGAAGGAGAAATCAGAGCAGCAGTGATAGATGAACCAATCTACCCTCTGATATTGGGGTGTAGATACGTCTTCTTGGGGAATCCCGAGAGACCTGTGATCATGGCGACAGGGCAGACCAGGTCACAGAAGAAGGAGGAAGAAGGTGAACCTATAAATGCTCATCCAGAGGAGATGAGGAAGGCGCAGGCTGAGGATAGGACACTCAAGCCATGTTTTAAAAAATTGCCCAAATGCCACACACCTCCGAGCAAGGGAGAATATTTCATGAAGAACAAACTATTATACAGGAAGGCCGGAACTGGAATAAATGGTCACAACCAGCTGGTTCTTCCCACTTCATATAGAGATAAAGTGATGGAACTCGGGCATGCGATTCCCTTCAGTGGTCACATGGGGATCAGCGCCACAGGACAGCGTATAGCTTGTCATTACTTCTGGCCAGGGATAACGGAGGATATAAAAAGATATGTCAAATCCTGCCCAGAATGTCAAAGGGTAGCTCCAAAGCACTGGACTGCTCCTGCAACTCTAGGGGAAATGCCCATAGTGGGAACACCTTTTGAGAGGGTTGCAGTGGATATTGTAGGACCTCTCACTCGGACCAAGAGGAGGAACAGTTACTTCCTTACTCTGGTGGACACTTGTTCTATGTGGGGAGAGGCGGTAGCCCTGCCATCAATTGATTCAAAACATGTAGCAGAGGCACTACTTACAATATTTACCCGATTAGGATTCCCGCATCAAATCTTGACGGATAATGGATCTCAGTTCAAGGGGAAACTAACGGAAGAGGTTTTTAAACTATTTCAAGCCAGACACTTTCATTGTAGTCCGTACCATCCACAAGGGAACGGCCAGGTAGAGAGGTTCAACGGGACTCTCATTTCTATCCTGAGAAAGCTGGCACACGAAAAACCGGATCTGTGGGATCAATTCCTGCCCGCCGCATTGTTTGCGTACCGGGAGGTACCACATAGTTCAACCGGGATGGCTCCTGCAACTCTGCTATTTGGGAGGCCAATAAAAGGTCCATTAGAAGCTCTATTAAGGACCTGGACAGATGAGAAGGCGGAAGAGACTGTTACCTCATCTTATCAATACGTGAACGAACTGACCACTCGTTTGAAAGCTGGATGGAAACTGGCAAATGATAATTTGAAACAAGCCAGGAAGAAACATGCAGCATATTTTAATAGGAAGGCAAAGGACCGAGAACTAGCTGTGGGAGAGAAGGTGCTTCTTCTACTACCCGGTAGCCAGAATAAATTACAAATTGGTTGGCAAGGTCCATATACGGTTCTAGAGAAGGTGTCTAGAACAAACTATAAAATTGACAAAAAGGGGATGGAGAAAGTTTATCATGTAAACCTGTTAAAGAAGTATCTGGACAGACCACTCCAGGAAAGCACCCCCTTATTGACTTTGGCTATTGCAACTCAGATGCAAAGGGAACCACTCACCTCACATGAATACCCATTACATCCTTGTGAAACAGCAGCACAGGTAAAAGTCAGTAAGCACCTGACTAAAAATCAGAGGGAGAGAGTTCAACAGGTTCTGGAGGAACATACAGATGTATTAACAGATAAACCAGGACATACAAATTTGCTACAGTATGACATGAAACTGGTAGACTCAAACCCAATCTGTATGAGAGCCTATTCTATTCCGTTCGCGAAGGAGAAGGCATTGAAGGAAGAAATAGATTATTTGTTGAAGGAGGGGATTATTTCGCACAGTGAATCATCTTTTAGTTCTAGTGTCGTATTGCTGAGAAAACCGTCTGGGGAACACAGACTGTGCATAGATTACAGGAAACTGAATGCTGTCACAGAAGGACAAGTGGATCCATTACCAGACACAAAACAGTTATTTGCCAGACTGAACAAGGCAAAATACTTTTCAAAGGTGGATCTTAGTAAAGGCTATTACCAGATCCCAGTGAAGCCTGAAGTGAGACCTTATTTGGCTTTTAGCACTTCGGATGGACATTATGAATTCAATATGCTACCATTCGGACTGAAAAATGCTCCGAGTGTGTTTTCAAGGATGATGCGCAAATTGTTGGATCCCCTGAATAACCCATGTATCACGAATTTCATGGATGATATTCTCGTCGCCACAGAGACATTTGAAGAACACATTGAAGCTCTAGAAATGTTATTTAATAGGCTTCGGGAGGCGAACTTAACTGCTAGGCCAACAAAATGTTGTATTGGATGCAAAGAGTTGGAATTCTTGGGGCACACTGTATATCAGGGTAATATGACCCCTGATCCTAAGAACTTGGAAAAACTGCAGAGAGCACCTAGGCCGCAAACGAAAAAGGACGTGCGATCATTTGTGTCGTTATGCGGATTTTATCAAAAATATATCAAAGATTTTAACTCTATTTGTGCGCCTCTGACTGATCTGACTCGCAAGGAACTTCCAGATAAAATTAATTGGACTGCGCAAAGTGAATTAGCGTTCCAGGATTTAAAGGAAAAACTCACTAGCAAGCCCATTCTCAAACTACCTGATTTGACACAGGACTTTGTCTTGAGAACCGATGCCAGTAATGTAGGACTCGGGGCGGCGTTGTTGCAAAGATCATCTTCACCTGATGGGGAACTGAAACCAGTCGCTTATGCAAGCCGCAAATTGAATAAGGCGGAACAAGGATACTCCACAAGCGAAAAAGAATGTTTAGCGTTGGTCTGGGCAATAAAGAAGTTTCAAATCTATCTGTATGGTAGGACTTTTGTGGTCGAGACGGATCATCAGCCTCTCGTATTCTTATCTCAGGCTAAGCATGAAAACGCAAGATTGCTGAGGTGGTCTTTATTGCTTCAACCTTATCAGTTTAGTATCCAATATATCCCAGGTAAATTGAATGTCGGTGCAGATTTCCTCAGTCGGCACCCCTGTGATCAAAATTAGAGTAATGGCAGGCGTAAGGAGAGATTTTGTCTATGTGTATCACTGGTTTTAGAACTTGCCGTAGGCATGTTTTCAGGTGGGGAGATGTGTCGTAAAAATTAACAGTGATACAACGTCAAAATATCTCCAATGATACAACGTAGGGATAAAAAACCAATGCGTAAGCTGCTGGAATACATGATCGCCCTCGCCGCGGGTCATCAGGTGTTAGACTTGAAGGCAAAACGGAACGAGGATCAAAAGACAAAAATCTGACTGAACGCGTACTTGAACTAGCGAGGTTAATGGACGCAAATTGGTGGGGCAAGGAGGAAAAGTCACGTTTCCCCCCCAAGTTGACATAAAGTAAGGAATTCGACAGAAGGGACCTTGGATATGATACGCCACAGTCATTTATTGGACGCTTTTGCGATACCAAGCCTTTTATTGGAATTCAGCGGCTAAACGCAGATGCTTGAAATATTACAAAATTCAAAAAGTAACTTTTTCTTAATATTAATGTTAGGAATATAAAAATTAGCTGGCCGGATGGCCCATTCTGAGCAGTGAAATAATATGCTTTTAATTATACAGACGGATAGATAATAATGAAGACATTGACAAAAGACTGTGTTGTTCACAACAGCGAAAGACTGCATTGAATCAAACATCTCACTATTTGCACAAAAATCGCGACCTTGAAGACTCAAGTGTCCAAATCTAGTTAGAATGAAAGAGAAGGGGAATTGGTGGAAGCTGTGGCTAAAAATAACTTTTCAGGCAAAATTGTAGAGGGGATGAATAGGTTGGTTCAAAAAACAAGTACGTTTTTGTGAAAACGCAAGTAGAGACGGACAGACTAACAGATAAAAATCCATACTTGACTGAAGCATGACTGAAATGACTTTAGTGTAGGAAATTTGAATTGAAAAACACAAGGCAGTGATTGGCCACAGACAATCATATTATCGGCGCTCAGACGCGCATTTGGGGCCATTCCTCAATAGTTGTCCAGTGATAGACACAGTAAATTTCAAGTGTGGTGATTTCCAAATGAAATAAATTGAAATAAGTTCAGGGACGCCATACTATAGCCAGCAGCTCAGCTGAGTTTTGCTAGCATTTCTGTGTTCTTTATTCATAATCTGGTAAGATTGAAATTATTTCTTTGTATATTTTGAATATTGTTTAATGTTTCGAGTGATTTGATACTGCCATATCGAAATCTAGCCTTACAAACAAGTAAGGATTTGCTCTGGACCCCCCGCCCCAGTTCAGGGTCTAGAGACAAATAAAATACATAAACTCCAGCAAGGATTAGGAAGGACAGATCAAGTGTTGAGATCAATGAAACATATTACCTATACTATTTTAGGGGAGGAAACTAATAAACATATTTCAGAATCTGTAGTCTGGGAGGACCTATCTGATGTGAAACCACCATGGTAAAATGTGCTGTATGGTCAGAGAGATCTGACCTGTCTATATGGTGTTGTTGTTGTGTAGTGTTGTGTCCAGACATGGTTAGAGAATGGACTTTTGACACATAGCCAATACTTTGATTGCAGAGCTGTGAGTTTCAGTTGTCACCAAGGCGGTGTAAACTAAGTTGGTGATTTTACCAGAGTGGATCCGTACAGTAACGTTGTGTCAGAGCAGACTATTATTGCCCCCAAGCACGGAGAGGTGGGGCCACCAGATCTCAGCACCAGAGCTACATCTTCAAAGTTGAGTGAGCCTCTGGTCTGCTGGAAATTCACCAACTCCATTTAGTTACTAACAATCCCATAAAATTCCTGCCATTTCTGGACAAGGTGTAGTCAATATAGACTGGAGTGATGAGGCCACCCCAACAGCACAACCATTAACTATCCTCCCAATTAGATGACTAGTATAAACATTAATAAAACTAAATAGTCTAGTAATTACATATGTACACTCTTGCATTTATTATGTAATATTCCATGCATTTCTTTCATAATTTCTAAATCTTTTATAAGTTCTGGTCAAAATAAAACTTGATCCAGAACAAAATAAAATGTAAAAAAAAATTTCTATCAAAAATTTTACACACTTGAGTTAGTTCAGTGTATTATAACATTTGTTAATATTATTAGACTTAGTAAATATCTGTGTGTGTGTCTATAAACTATCACACCACATTACATATCATTACCCTAGACATTTAACGTAGCCACATTCATTAGAAAAAAAAAAAGATAAGTGTGAGGTCGTAGTGGTAGCGAGAAGGGCCTTCTGACAACTCTCAGTTACATTTTATCTCAGGAGCCTTCACAGCTGACCTCATGCATCACACGTAGTACCATCACCACCATACAATACCATCAAACCCACTACACGGGTGATCTCTCTCACACTTAAGAATATCATGTTTAGAACATTCTTTAACACCATTTATGTTACCAATAATCAAATCACAACAAGGTCGATCGAGACCACACACTCTAACTTTTCCCGAAAAGAAAGGAGTATCTATTATAACATCTGCCAGCGGATAAGATTCAATAGTTCCACCGAAAGTCACGCACTTCACTGAAGTACCCGTGAAACAATAAGGAGGAATTAGTGCCTTTCTTGGTCCAATGGTGGAGCATCCACTGTCACGTAAAATAGAAACGGGTGTGTCAAAAACAAAACCTCTCTGGATCACGAGGGAGCCAACCCCATCATTTAAAGACAAAACTGGCAGAGCATGTCCACATCTCAGACGTGGAGTAGATCCAGGTTGAAATAGCGTCATACATTCTGTGCAATTACCATTATTTTCCAGATCAAAACTACATGCATTGGCGTGAGTATTATTCTCATTATTGGAAATATTATCATTACCAACGTTAATCTGACAAGCGTGAGCTTGTGATCTTCCTCTACTTTGACTCCTAGAAAAATGTGTTCCTCTCCGATCCACTGGACAGTCAGACCGATAGTACCCCTTTTGGTCCGTGCGAGAAGAATCATCACGAGATGGTGGTGAGACATGATGTTTGTTATTGCAATTACTGTTATTGTAATCATTACGCGAGGGAGCCGAAAAATGATGTTTGTGAGTGTAATTATTATTGGAGTATTGATTATTTCTTTGCCATGAATTACTATTATGGTTAAAGTTTCGCCTCTCTCCACCCCGTTAGGGCGAGCGATTATGATGGAAATTGTATCCATCTCTGTATGAGTTTTGATAGTCTTCCCTATATCGCCGGTCCATGCTACGCGTGCGTGATCTATCATGAGTGACCGCACAAGCTGGCAAAGTTTCTAGGACCTTCGTCTTACCTAAAGGCAAGTTTGGGTGTGCGACCGAAAATTGTTGAGCTAATTTTTCCATTTCTCCTATATCGGTAGGCTTCCTTTCTTGAAGAAATGAGAAAATTTCAGTATTTACCGAAGATAAAATTTTGTCTCTTAAGACGAGATCACAAAGACCTTCGAAAGATTTAATAATATTAGACAGTTCGATCCATCTGTTTAGACACATCTTCACTGAAGACACAAAGTCTTCGACATCCTTACCTTCCACAGGACCCATAGATTTAAATTTTATACGAAATCCTTCTTCGTCCAAAGAATATTTGCGAAGAAATACTGCTTTTATGGATTCATAGTCATTTCTTTTGTCATCGGCTATGTTAAAAAAAATCTGTAAACTTTCCCCAGTAAGTAACCCGACAAAATGTTCAGGCCATAAGGCCTTAGGTAAATTGAAAGCCGTAACTCTTGATTCAAATCTCAAAAGAAAGAATCCTATATCGTCATGTAATGAAGAAAAATTTGGTAATTTTAAATTAATGATCTTAGAAGATCCTGTACCAGGAGATTCTCTAGAACAAGAAGATTGTAAACGCAATTTTTCTAACTCAAAAGTTTTTTCTCTTTCAAATTTCGCTTGTTCTGCAGCAATTTCTGCTAAACGAATTCTCTCCATTCTCTCATGTTCACTCTCTTCTCTTTTTTCTTCTTTTTCTTTCTCTTCTTTGTATTCAGCTATTTCTTTATTTACATAGGCTATAAGATCATCACCCGAGAAATTCAAGTCGTTCCCATTCTGTATAAATCCTGCCTTAACTTTTACAAAGTCAGCCATAATATACTTAAAGAGTAATGGGATATAGAAGCAAAATGTATATCTCTCCCACTTGTAGCTAGATGACTATACTTAGTCGTAAGGTAATTCAAACCTTTTTAAAAACCAACTGTATCTACAGTATTTCTAACAACCGTTTCCACCGCCAATGAACAGTACAGGACGAGATACAATCACATAGAACTGCTGTACATTATAAAAAGAAAGTCAGAGGAGACCTACGGGTACAAACATAATCATACTGAACTAAATAAGAAATACACGACAGTATGTTACTTGACAGTACAGCTAAACAAATAAGAAAATATTAATCTCACTCAGAGCAGAAATACGACAGCACTAAATGCTGAATCCCTGAAAGAGATCAATACAATCAAAATCTATAGAACGACGACAAATAAATTCATCCGAGGATATAACTGAGTGTCGTCCACAGGAAAACATTAAACATAAAAGATACACAAAAACAAGATGTGCCTGACATTGTTTTGGACCGGAGACCATGACCTTACAAACATATATTCACTTATCTGATTAAAAAAATCCACGACCGCCAATCCTCGCTGTAGATAAGAGCATTCCACCTTGCACCGTAGCCTTGAATATATGCAATACACCAGGGTCAACGACAGAATGTAAAGTCTGAGTTCCAAAACAAGACGTTTCGCGTTCCTGATTATGAAATCGAAGTGGTCAGCAAATCAGTTTGATGACGTACGTAAAAGATTAAATCATCCTTCTTGACCATTGCAAACGAAATGATTTCTCGGACATCAGGATTGAAAGACTTGTAAGACTTGAAATACTTGACAGACTGGTTATGGATACCGTCACGATCCACCCGATTCATCTTATTATAGTTATTATTCGTATAACAACTGTCCATTGATAAGTTTACTTTAGGATGTAAAAGTCGGTTAAGGTGACCTTGATTTAACGGTTTTTGACAGCAATTCAACGTAAAATTGCCTCGAGGTGACAACGTTCTTCATAATAACATGTGACCGCAATATATTGTGTCAAATTTGATATCTATACGTAGGCAGTCAAATGCATGATCAGAGACTTCACTCGAATATGCTGTGTATGTTGTTTGGCATTAATGTCTTCAAAACAGTCCCAGGTCTTGGCATGACCTCGCAACAAAAAACAACCGCAATTTCCATTGATTCCACAAATTCGTGTGCTTGATATCTTGCGTATTTTCCACAGTACGGCCTTGTATACACTTCAAACAATTAATTCATCTCCAACGGACTGAGCCTCCCATATCTGTGGCGTTATAAGTTTATAATATTCAATCGAATATTGTGCTCGTTTTCACACTGTGTCCAGGGTTTATATAATTAAGGTCCTCAGGATTCAGGACAGCCACAATAACTCCGTAACAAGAATTTCAATTACCCAAATCAACGGGAATTATATGAACTTTAAACTCCGTTAACTTTTCCACATTTAATCACATGACGGACATTTATTACAAGGCATGACAAGTTAGGTTCATTCAGCAATGTTCATAATCCGTGAGTCCCAATCAATATTATCCACTTCCTCTTCCATCCCTGAGATTGATTAACACTTAACACTTCATTAAAATGGGTTCCTACTAGAACACGATCCATACACAAGTTGCCCCTTTGGGGTAAACACCAACTCTGTCCATTTTTCCTTCAAACTGCTCACGTCATGTGCGCTATACACATAGTGACAAAATCATCATTGTGCCGCACTCATCAGCACCAAAATCTTGTTTAGTTTCTGGCATGTGGCGTGCAATAGCCAGCGCCACATATATATATATATATATATATATATATATATATATATATATATATATATATATATATATATATATATATATATATATATATATATATATTACAGATGAAAGGGAATAGATTTACATTATTGCCCGAAACAGACTCTGCCAGATGTTTGCACCTACAGTAAATTCTCTGCTCAACTTCTAGACATGAAAGAAATCTACATATTGTTACCGCTGCAGACCCGAACACCGAGCGAACAGTCTCTCTTAGATCCTGCATAACAATGATTGACCAGACCGTGCGAAATTTCTTCTATCGAAAAATCACACTATTTGCCATCTGCAGATGTGGTCATAAAACGAAATATAGCGAGCCCGTCTTTGATCTGGCAATACGCCGTGATTAATTACCTGCTCTAGTGAGCGGGTTTCAAGGGAGGTAATAGAAATTTGATCTCACCTTGGTCTGCTCTGGTCGCTATCTGATCTTAAGACAAAGAGAAAACAGATCTCAGAATATGGGATGTTTTGGTTATAACCAACAGGCGTAGGTGAAAGCAAAAGTATGAAGTTGAAGGTTTGGCAAAAGAGAAGTGTAGATAAAGAAAGAGATAATATGAAATCTATTTTATAATCTGTCACAGTGCTGTACTGAGAGAACCCATCCATAGACAATTCAATTTATAGCAGCCCAGAACAAATTATACGAACTGCGCAGTACCACATAATGGTATCAAGGTCTCCATGAGCTGATGCTCAATGACAGTGGATCAAAGTCAAGTCAAAATGCAGGTGTGATATCGGCCATTCATAATGCCTTTCTGTGTTATCTTCAGAGATGCTTGTCTAGAATGTGTCAATATCTTTTGCGCTGCCCGTCATTGGTGTGTTTATTTAGTGAGCACAGATAGATACACAAAGATTGGACATTACAGAAGAAGACAGTGACACAGACTAAACAACCATGTTTAGTGAACATAGAAAGGCTATTGAAATATGTAAAATCACATCTATTGGTTTTTTTTTTTACTGTTCATTCAAGTAATGTTAACATCTATATGTTTTCCATTTGTTATTTTTGTTTCCCTTGTGACATTGTTTCATCTCTGGACACAACTTTTATTTCAGGCCATAATTTACTTTAGTTTTATGTGATATTATTTCCTGTAATTGCAGTAACATTCTGCGAGTAAACATTCTTGTGTGTATAGAGTTTCATTTGTTAATTTGTTGTTCGTCTATCACGGGTGATGAAGACCACTCTGTTCATCCAATTATTAAGAATATGTTAGGTTAGTCTATGGGTACGAAGGTGACTGATGAGCCCGATGCGGGCCTGGAAAGATCTCGGACAGTGTGGGCAGGGGATGTTTGCTTCATGTGAAGGTTTTATTGCACGGTCTTTTCTAGCTTGTCTCCGCTGTTCCGCTGCTGCTCTTCTGGATGATTCGCATGCCGCTGCACCTTTACAAAGAAATGTGCGCCAAGCAGTTCGGTCTTGCACAGCAGCTTCTCTGTGTCAGGGTTTATGTCAAAAGTTTTCAATGAAGTCTTAAGCGTGTCTTTGAAGCGCTTCTTTTGGCCACCATGGGAGCGTTTACCCTTCTGTATCTCACCATAAAAGAGTATCTTTGGCAGTCGATGGTCTGGCATGCGGACTACATGACCTGCCCAGCGAATATGTGACTGCATCAGAATAGTATCGATGCTAGGGATACCAGCTCTGTCAAGAACGGCGGTATCCGGGATCTTGTATTGCCATTTGATGTTCATTACCTTCCTGAGACAGACTGTATGGAAGTGGGTTAGCTTCTTTACGTGGCGCCTGTATACAGTCCATGTTTCACATGCATAAAGCAGCACTGGAAGCACCGCAGCTCTGTACACCTTCAGCTTTGTCTGCAGACTAATGCCACTTCGATGCCAAACGTTGGTGTATAGTCTGCCAAAAGTGCTGCTGTCTTAGGAGATCCTGGTGTTCACCTCAATGTGCTGCTGGCTTTGGAGATCCTGGTGTTCACCTCATTTGTTAATTAACTGTTAATTGTTCCCACGTGTTTCCTGTGTACCTCATGTTCTCGTAGCTCGTCTTTATTTTACTGTTTCTTGTTTTCTACTATGGCTCACGAAGGGCAATCCCGAAACGTTCCTAGTTTTCAGTGTAGTTTCTTTTCCTAAAACTCACTGCCATACCGTATTGTTTTTAATTTTTTTGTTTCTTGTTTTGTTTTTTGCAGTTGACTAATTGGATTGAGTAGTTCTGTAAAATATGTTTGCCACCTGGTCTCCCTGTTCATTCCACTGATTTTTGGACTTCCACCTTTACGACTAATAACAGTAGTTGTAGTTAATTGTAGCCTTGATCCCTCAATTTCATTTTGTAAAATTCACTTGAGAATGAGGTCTTATAGTTTTTGTTCGTATTTTTACAGATATTATATTTTGGATTTCTTAACTATTAGATGACCGTTCTTCCTCACTTAATTAATTCTTAATTTAATCTTTTTCCTTAGATTATATTAGAGTTTG
Source organism: Oreohelix idahoensis (assembly GCA_024509875.1). Classification (NCBI taxonomy): domain Eukaryota; kingdom Metazoa; phylum Mollusca; class Gastropoda; order Stylommatophora; family Oreohelicidae; genus Oreohelix; species Oreohelix idahoensis. Next base: position 138,611 of record JAMPIV010011035.1, read on the forward strand.
TGCAGGCTATTTTGATTTTTATAGTTAATGCACTACCTTATGCCATATAGTTTCTTATTTATTTATTAATATTTTTTTTTTGCCCTGCCATTTTTATGTCATATTTTCCCGGTCTTGTATTACTTGTCTAATATCGTCTGTGTTGTTCTTTCTTTTTCTCTGGTCCTTGTCACTGGCTGACAAAGCAAGTGGTAAATATCACGCGTGTTGGCGTCTTGTTGGGCAGCAACAAACTGTCTCCACTTTGCTCGGTCGGCAGTCATCCTTTTAGTAGCGCCCCAGCTCTGTTGCTTTTTTGTCTGTGCCTTCCAGGTAGCTTTTAGTCTGATGTTGGATTATTATCTTGGGAAAATTCATTTGTGATTTGTTCCAAATATTGTAGTGGCTAAGAGGTATAGCGTCCGCCTCGGATTCTAGACGTACCTGGTTCGATTCCCAGTTGAGGAAATATAATTTATGGACATTTGTTTTTCCAGAACCAGTGGCCCTAATAATGACATTCACCCCCCCCCCCCCCCCCCCCCCGACTCCTGGGTAGTGAGATCGGATGCCTAGCTTTCTCGGATAAGGGCGATAACAATAGGACGTCCCGTGTGCAAATTGCGCACGTTAAAAATCCCACGGCAGTTGGAAATCGTAAAGACTAGATCATACGGCCACTGCTCTGGCAAAATTTAAAAATTAGAAACCTACCCACCCCATATCACTTAAATCAGTTGGGGGCGTGTACGAGCTAATAAATAAATTATAATATATACCTTCACAAAAGCCGGCAGGCAGATACGAAGTTAACTTTGCTAAGACACATTCAGCATTGTTCTTGACTTCTGAATATCTTGTGAACAGTCCCTCAAGGTAGAAGCATTATCAGCATCTTTCTATCTGCATCTCTGCCAAGTCTAATCTTGTGCGAAGGTAGATACCCTTGAAGACCCACATTAGATACTAAAGGTTTTGGTCATTGTTTGACCATCACTGCAGGGCAAGGGGCGGCAACCCGTGACATTTGTTTAACGAATGCCCGTTAATTATCTCTATTTCTTTATTTACTTACTCAGGCACATCTTTCAAAGAACACAAGTAATATAAACAAAACAAAAAATGTATTTACAAAGTTAAATTTTTATTAACAATGTAACACTCATTCATGATTGCAAATACATTATCACGTTACAAAGTATAACATTACTCACCGGAGTTGACTGAAGTGAAAGTGCTGAAAATGCTGATCATATAAATGCTTCAGTCACAATATTGACTATATTTTAAACAAACGTAAGAACGCGGCACGTACTAATTAAGTTAACTGACACTATTTTAACATAATTTACAATCTTAGCACATGTGACATGTAAAACCTTTTTTTTTAATTTACAGTCAATGACAACATTTTTAAGCATAACAACCCAATGGTTAAACAACTTTAATAGCCTTTGTTTTTAAACTTATCAGGTAATTTTATGTTATACATATTAATCCTCCATTAAAAAAAACCAGACATGTCACATAAAAATGGTCCTAAAAAATTGAATTTTAAAATTTGAAACGCTATGACACAAAGAAGGATGGCCACTTTTAATGCTTCATTTTCATGGAGAGGAATCTGTTTTCAAATATAATTCTAGTTTCTTCACCATCTTTGGAGTATGCTTAATGTGCTGAAGTCAGTAACTCAGTTTTTATAAAAATGTGACATGTCTGGTTTTTTTTCCCAATAGAGTCTTCATATGTATTTGAGATAGCTGTGCAATCTTCGCCATGAGAAAAAAATCCGTCCGTATGTCAGACAGCTGTGAAAGCTTTGATACGAAAACATGCATTTTCCGTATGTAAGACAGCTGTGTAATCTTTGCCATGAGAGTATTCGTGTGTATTTATGACAGTGTGCTATATTTTCTCAGAAAATATTGGTGTGTATTTAAGACATCTGTGCAATCTGTGCCACGAGACTTTTCATTTGTATTTAGGACAGCTGTGCAATCTTTGCTTCTCATCGCAATTTGCGAAAAGTTCGTGAAAGTAGACACGATCTCGCAAAGACTGCATTTCAATACAAGCTCATTGACCTATCGACATATTTTTACGCTAACGCGATGGAGAAATCACTTTTGACTATCAGTGAATCTGATTTGTTTTCTATTGTTTTTTTTTAACCATGTTCAATAGATCTCTTCTACATGTATAGTCAAGATTAATTATACTAATATCCTTTTTTGCCTATTCAATTATTAACCGTTCAACGTGTTATCCGCCCTGATCCAAAGCTGGTACATTCAGCTGTCCGTATTCAACCAAATTACGCTACCGTAACAGCTACATAAAAAGTGTATTTCGTTCATAAGTGTGTGGTATCTAGCATGTGAACTGTCAGTAATCACAACAATATGAATTAGCTACTAAAATATTGCTACCTACGATTCAATATAAGCCCGTTAAAACGAGCGCTTTATATTTTAGAATAAAACATATAATTCACAGACAAAATATTTTAATATTTTTTTTTAACCGATGAATCTAACGTTTCCTAATTTTACTGACATGTTGATGTATCAAGGGGTGGTTTTTGGGCGGTGCTAGTTGTGCGGCCGCACCGGGCATAGATTTGTTGGATATGCCGAAATTTATTTTTAAAATAAATAAATAAAACAAATTGAAGTTGTAAAAGAACGAGAAAATACCACAAAACAAATTTCAAATGTAAATAATATTTGCTTATATGAAACTGATCTATAATATTTGCTTTTATTAAACTGATCTATAATATTCTGTTTTAAAAAAGTAATGCGGAAGGAGGAGCGTTACAACAAAATGATATAGGGACAACTTATGAAATGGCAAAAACAACTATAAAAGCCACATTCAAGTCCAAAAGGGAAAGAGAACACCCAGGCCATATAAAAAAATAATGCCTATCATCAGCTATCAAGGCGAGACCAGGTTATCATGTTCCGGTTATGCAGTGGACACAACAGATTGAGGTACCATCTATACCACAAGTACAGGATTGATACAACAGATCTATGCACCTGAGGCATCAACCTCATGGCAGCAGAACATCTGCTACAGTCCTGCCTAATATACAGTAGTGAACGGAGTAGATGTTACCTATCACTTTGCTCACAGGCTTGTAATTCATCGCTGTGCGCAATGGAGCAGAACGCGAAAACGCTTCGATTGTAAAAGCGTGCGAGTTGTGGAATGTGTGTGACACAGGTATTTAGTGTATGACGTGGACAGTGTCTGCTGCGGGGGGAACGAAGGTTATCGTTAGGACAGTTGAGTTTGGCTTGTGTTTTCGAAGTGTACGGATATTTATGTGAGAGCGACAGACCAGTGTTTATTGTTATAAAATATTTCAGAGTCAGGATAATTGACTCAATTCATTATGATGTGTGCCTGATTGTATGTGGCTTAAGGAGAAGGACAGTAAGTGATTTGAATAAAATACGGATTTGTAAAGTATGAAGGCGTCGTAGACGATACATAGACATTCTGACTTTAAACCGGCACAACGACATTATTGCTTATGTCTGCTAATGAACACATTTGTATTACTGATGTACGGTCCTATCATCATATGCTCTCAAAAGAAGTGAAGTACACTTATGTTGTAGTGTGACATATTAAATGTGATAAAACGTACAACAAGCTGTTGATCAAGATTATTCAAGTTGACCATTCCTTACGTTACTGTTTAGACTGTTGTCTATTATATCAAAATACCTTACAAGACCAGTGCAGCACATTAATATACTCGTTACCCAATAGCCTTCAATAAGTATAAGGTAACAGTATAAAGTGGTAGCCAGTATACACGGGATTTCGTTCTACCCACAAGATTTTATCAAAACGATACTACTGTCTCTAGCCACATCTACACATTTTCTGAATAGAAATTTCTGCGCAACCTATGCCAACCGGTTTTCTTCAAACTAGGGCCGGCAAGAAGAAACTTAAAGAGTAAACAGCACACTTCAATCATAATATTTGCTGAACTTTACCAACAGAAGTTCGTATTTTCTTCATCAACATTTTTGAGACGAAAGTTATCATCACTCTACGCAGTTCCAGGTTGGATTCGTCAGGAAAAATTAAAGTAATCAAACAACATTTCTGCAGTCAAAACGAAGCACATTCATTCAATCAGCAAAACAAGATGGCTAGTTCTACATGTGGGAGCAATCTGCATCGATGAAATTTCGCTCTACCTGTTGCATATGTTGGAGGCAACAATACTGTCACGTGCATTTATACTTCGGAGGAAGGATCACAAAAAGATAAGTGGACTAGTTTGTTGTAGCCTTAGTCTTACACAATTCTATAGTAGAGCCTTTTTGTTTATCTGTTTTATGTTTGTTGTGGTTAGAAGGGAGGACGGTGTGGGACTTTGATAAGCAGAATTACATCTCATCTTCGGACGGTCTGCAATCAAGGGTGTCAGTAGGGAAATTTATGTAATATTTTCTCAAAGAGGCCCGGCTCAAAATGCTGTGTGGAAAGCGCTCTTTGTGAATATACTATATTTACTTTATGTTATAGACGTGTTGTCCTGTATTTTCACTGTTGTTTGTATTTGTCGGTTGTTTTTTTATTTATTTAGTTTTTCTGCATTTTTGTACGTCTACTGTTGGTCTTCTCTATCTATCATTATGTTGATATATGGATTTTATGTTGTAAATTCGTCTTGTCTAGTCTAACCTTATAGTGTAAGCATACATTTCAAACATTATCCCTTTTTCTACACCTTAGTATTTTCTTCTGTTGCTACACTATTGTACTTCGTGTTCTGTCTTATAGTGTACGACACCATTTTTTTGTGTTTGCATTGATTACTCGCTAGGTCACATTTGCAGAGTACTCAATTTTAACGAATTGGCATTGGGGCTGTTTATCGCTCATCAGTACCCATATTCATATTCAGACTAAGTAACTTATAAATATATATATGTACTTAAACTTACATAATGTCTAGTCTGGAGCATTTTATCCAGCTAGGTAAAGATGTGGGAATGCAAGGCCAGGAGCTTAAAGAGTTTGCCATGGAGCAACTGGAAAGAGAAGAAAAGAAACTGGAAAGGGATGAGAGAGCAAGAATGAGAGAGATCGAAAAAGATGAACGAATTCAGTTAGAAAAAATAGCAGAAAAGAAAAGACAAGAAGAATTTGAAGAAAAGAAAAGACAAGATGAAATAGCAGAAAAGAAAAGACAAGATGAAATGGCAGAAAAGAAAAGACAAGATGAGATAGATTTAGAGGCTAAGAAAGCCCAATTTCTGCATGAAGAAAAAATGGCTTCTCTAGAGTTGGATAGACTCAAATTGGAAGCTAGTAATAAACAGAGTAATCAAAAAGGTGCAGGTTCGGTCAAGAGAGAACATGCTTCATCATTTAAACGTCACTTACCTAAATTTAATCAAAATATAGACGATATTTCGTGCTTCCTAAACCGATTCCAGACAGTGTGTGAGGAATACAAACTGGAAAAATCATCATGGGTGATACATTTAATGTCATTACTGACAGGTGAAGCGTTGACAGCTGTGTCAACAATGGATGAGGAAAACATAAAATCTTATGAGGCAGCTAAAACATTACTTTTAAGAAAGTATCAATTAGACGAGAATGGGTACAGGCTAAGATTTAAAAAACTCACACCCGAAAGCAACAAGGACTTTAGTGAGTTCATTTCAACTATAAAGTTATGCTTCAATCGTTGGATTGAGTTGGCTAAAATCAAACATACATATGAGGACTTGATGGACCTTATTTTGAGAGACAACGTACTTTCTTCCATTAGCCCTGATTTTTGGCCTATTTACATGAACGGAAGCCAGAATCGTTACAATCCCTTGAGCTGTTAGGGCGCCAGTTTATGACGGCACACCCAGGGGAAAGTGTGAACAACAGATAAAAAACCCTAGAGCTCGATCGCAAAGTATGGATAGAAATTTTGGCAGGAATAATGACCGAAATAGTGGATCTTTCCGAGGACGGTACAATTTTGGCAATCAACCTTATCAATATCAGAGAAACTCCCAACGATATTTTGATGGAAATAGACCATCACAGGGTTACTTTCAATCTAACAGAGGATGGCGTAGATCTGATAATACCGACATGAACAGAGGAGACAGATCCTATTATACAAAGAACAACCAAAACTCTTCTCCATCTCAACACTGTCCAGGTTGTACGTGTCCTCTGCATTCTAATAATCCTCAGAATGGTAGAGAGAGTCGGAATTATTACCGGGGTAATAACAACTTTAATCGCTCGCGGAGCGTGGATCGAAAAAACTCGAACTGGAGTCATAATAGTAACACAGGAGCAGTTAATCCCAATGGGGAAAACACAAATATCGCAAATGCGTGTGCAGCTGATTTATTTAATCCATCAAATTGTTCAGAATGTAGCACTCTGTTTCAGCCAGATGTGGTCTCCAGACTTTCCTGTGGTCATCCTGTGCCCGCGTTGTTACCGGCATTAGCCTCGCATGATGGGAAAGGCTCGCTAATGTTTCACAGGGGTTTTTTTAAATAATCAACTAGTTTCAGTCTTGCGTGATACAGGTTGTACAACTGTTGGGGTACGCAAATCTTTGGTAGACCCATCTTGCTGCACTGGGGATAATGTAAAATGTGTCCTATTTGGGGGCACGGTGGAATTCTATCCTGTGGCCATTGTGCACATTGATACTCCATTTTTCTCAGGTCAAGTGAAAGCATGTTTATTACAGGAACCAATTGCTGACATAATCATGGGCAATATTGTGGGTATAAAAGCGTGTTTACTCCAAGATATAGAAATCTGGGAACGTCAGCATATACTACACGCTAATATGGTCATTACAAGAGCACAGGCACAGGCTCAAGAGGAAGAAGAAATAACTAACAATCATAACAAGGAGGAAGATCAACATCGTATGCTGATGTTAACGAAGACATCATTTATTGATATGCAAAAGAATGACAATTCTTTGAAAAGATTTTTTTAAATTGGTAAAATCAGATGATGTCGGTTGCTCGGAAAGGTCACAACCTTGGTATACAATTAAAAATGACATATTAATTCGTAATGCTAGAGATGCTACATCGGTACAGCAACAAATTATGGTACCAACCAATATTCGACCTTACATTCTCAGACATGCGCATGATACAAACTGTGCAGGCCACATGGGCTTTGCTAGGACTAAATATAGAGTCTTACGGCATTTTTATTGGCCTGGAGTAGTCAGGGATGTCAAATAATTTTATCGTTAGTGCAAAACATGCCAACAAGTGGCTACAAAGGGTTCTTACTATAATGCACCTATACAGGCTGCGGATATTTCGGTGCGACCATTCGAAAAAATGGCCATAGACTTAATAGGTCCACTGTCAGTTCCGTCAGCCAGAGGTCATAGATATGTCCTCACCTCTATTGATATGTGCACCAGGTGGCCGGAGGCAATACCTCTTAAACATATTGCTACAACCGATGTGGCTGATGCACTATTCCTCATTTTTACGAGAGTGGGGTTCCCTGACAATATTTTATCAGATAGAGGAACACAGTTTGTGTCAGATGTCATGTCGCATGTCATGAAACTATGTAATATTGATAGATCTCTTAGCTCTGTTTATCATCCAATGTCCAATGGAATGGTAGAACGCCTAAATAAAACACTAAAACAACTACTGGGGAAGGTGACCACGACGTATCCACAAGACTGGGATAGAGTGCTCCCAGCAGTGCTGTTCGCTTATCGGGAAGTCCCAAACGAACACACTGGGTTCTCGCCTTTTGAGCTCATGTATGGTGCTCCACCACGAGGACCCATGTCGATAATAAAACAATTACTTACAGGTTCGGAGATGACTCAGGAATGCCAGTCATCCTATGAGTATGTGGTGAATCTACGAAAGACACTTATAGACGCTTGGAAAATAGCGACTGATTCATCTGAAAAGGCAACAGAAAAGGCTAGATCTCTTCAAAACCGTTGGAAAAAGTTAAGGAAACTACTTCCTGGAGAAAAAGCTTACGTCCTGCTACCAACGAGAGAGAATAGCCTTCTCATTTCGTGGAGTGGTCCATATGAAATTATTTCAAAATTGACAGATGTTGATTACATTCTTGACGTGAAAGGCAAGAATAAAACCTTTCACATCAACATGCTCAAACAATTCCATGATAGACCTGAATATCTCAAACCTATCTTAGATGCTGTTAATGAAGTAATCACTGATCATCCTACATCTTACTCTTCATTGTCAGTGATTCAAGAAGAACCCACTTCTTTTCATGATGTACCTTTGCAACTTCCTGTCAAGTCTCTTTATCCGACAGAATCATGGGTAAATGTATCTATTTGTCCGGATCTATCCAGCTAACAACAATCTCAAATTATTTCTATTCTAGAGTCATATCAGCAAGTTCTGTCTAATATTCCAGGCCGAACGTCTATAATCACTCACGATATTAGACTCACAGGTCACAAACCTATTAAATTAAAGCCTTATCATATCCCTATCCACTTTCAGGATCAGGTTGGAAAAGAATTAGGTCAAATGTTACAGCTTAACATTATTGCACCATCAGAGTCTGCTTATTCTTTCCCAATGGTTATAATCAAGAAGAAGGATAATAATATCAGATTATGCATGGATTTTCGTGAACTCAATTCCATAACGGAGTCTGACGCAGAGCCAATGCCAATTCTTGATGAATTACTGTCAAAACTTTCTAAAGCAACCTACTTTAGCAAATTTGACTTAGCCAAGGGATATTGGCAAATACCTCTCACGGAAAAAGCAAAACCTTTCACTGCTTTCGCTACCCTCAGGGCCTCTTTCAGTGGAATTTCATGTGCTTTGGCTTGGTAAACGCACCAGCGACTTTCGTTCGGATGATGAGGAAACTATTTTCTCATAGGTCTGATATCATCTCCTATATAGATGACATTTGTTTGTTCCACAACTCTTGGGACGAACATGTTTCTGGATTGAAATCTCTTCTCGAAATTCTTCGCTCTAATAATCTGACAGCGAATCCTTCGAAAGTTCACATAGGTTTCAAAGAAATTTCTTCCTAGGTCACAGAGTGGGCCATGGATTTCTGAAAACTGAGGATAAAACTATCTCGAAGATTCTTAACCTATCAATTCCTAAGACTAAGAAGCAGGTGCGGAGTCTTCTCGGCCTTATACAGTTCTACAATAAATTTATGCCTCATTTATCTTCAGTTACGTCAGTTCTATCTGAGTTAACTACAAAAGGCTCCCCTAATACAATTGTCTGGACGGAGGCCTGCAACATAGCTCTAGTCCATTTAAAGCATTACTTTTCATGTGCACCAATTTTAAAACTCCCTGATCCTCATCTCCCATTTATTCTCAGGACAGACGCTTCGATGTACGGAATTGGTGGCTCCTTGATGCAAGAAGTAGATGGAATGCTTCATCCGGTGATGTATGTGTCGAGGAAGCTCACAAAGACAGAAACCAGATATCCAATTATTGAGCTCGAGCTTCTCGCGATCATATGGGCTGTCACAAAGCTTCAGCGTTACCTTCTTGGTTCTCGTTTCATCATTGAGACAGACCAGAAGGCCCTGTCGTTCCTTCAAAAGTCCAACATGAAAAACGCACGAGTCGCACGTTATGCAATTAATTTGCAAATATATGACTATATCATTCGACCTATTGAGGGCAAGTCCAATGTGCTTGCAGATGTTCTGTCTAGATGTACCCAGACAGAAATGCCAGATTCTCAAGGATCTGACATTGCTGCGACCCATTGACCAAAGTACAGTGCTGATTGTCTACAGAAACCTCGCTAACTTAAAAGAGCTATCCTGACAATATCCATAACCAGATACAGATTACCATTGTTATCAAGAGAAACAACTCAAGTCATTTGAAGTCAAGATAAGAGACGTTTTATGTGAATACATTCAAATCGTTTTACACTATATCAAGATCCATGAACAGTACACAGGTTCTGATTTCCAGACAGTCATGACGTATGCAGTAAATGAACCAAATCAACCAGTATCTCAAATAAACAGTATAAGGCTCTTTGTCATATCTTAATGGCAATCCTTCACAAAATGACTGGGATGCAGAACTTTAAAAAGATCATATTTCCTATTCCAGTAACCGAACTTCAAAATGTTGGGGCTCAGAGACTGTTACACTCAAGAGGTAACATATAAAAAGAAATCTCACACAAGAAACAATCAATTCGATACGCCTATGGAGAACTTCACCATTTGAACATTCTTTTTTGTTATTACTTAAACCAGTTATGTGTCTCTAAAGTGCTAAAATTGCAAATAGTAAGCTTTCACACTAATGAAAGATGAACCTATCATTGATGACACTCAGTAACTTTAGTTAATCAGTTTTACACAATGCTACAGACAGTACACACAGGATCATGTGGACATTTATATTAACGTAATTATTATACTTACTTAATACTATTAAATTAGTTAGATCTTTCATTTCATTCATCTTTTAATTAAATGCATTCAGATATTTTATTTTCCAAAACTTCACAATTTCATTATCATATTTCTTCACATTTTCATTCATTTTTCTCATTTTTCCATGTTGCTGACTAAATTCCATAGACCGTTGATCAGGTATGACATAGACTGGACGGTAACTTTTCACATTTTCTAAAAAATTGCTTCCTATATGGAAAACTTTCAGTTTTCGCTGGGGGGCGGGGTAAAAGTGTTACCTATCACTTTGCTCACAGGCTTGTAATTCATCGCTGTGCGCAATGGAGCAGAACGCGAAAACGCTTCGATTGTAAAAGCGTGCGAGTTGTGGAATGTGTGTGACACAGGTATTTAGTGTATGACGTGGACAAGGTCTGCTTGGGGGGTCGGGGGGGGGGGGGGGAACGAAGGTTATCGTTAGGACAGTTGAGTTTGGCTTGTGTTTTCGAAGTGTACGGATATTTATGTGAGAGCGACAGACCAGTGTTTATTGTTATAAAATATTTCAGAGTCAGGATAATTGACTCAATTCATTATGATGTGTGCCTGATTGTATGTGGCTTAAGGAGAAGGACAGTAAGTGATTTGAATAAAATACGGATTTGTAAAGTATGAAGGCGTCGTAGACGATACATAGACATTCTGACTTTAAACCGGCACAACGATATTATTGCTTATGTCTGCTAATGAACACATTTGTATTACTGATGTACGGTCATATCATCATATGCTCTCAAAAGAAGTGAAGTACACTTATGTTGTAGTGTGACATTAAATGTGATAAAACGTACAACAAGCTGTTGATCAAGATTATTCAAGTTGACCATTCCTTACGTTACTGTTTAGACTGTTGTCTATTATATCAAAATACCTTACAAGACCAGTGCAGCACATTAATATACTCGTTACCCAATAGCCTTCAATAAGTATAAGGTAACAGGCATCAACCTACTTCTCTCCACATAAAACTGTTTGGAGATGCCAAGGACCTTGAGCTGACTACTGCCTTTATTAGAGTCTTTAATGTGGAAGTCTGAAGGCAAACGAGGAAGAAGAAGGAGGAAAGAAATGCATTGAGTGTCTATCTGTAAATCACCATTAATACAGGAAAAAATACCTACAATAAGATTTTATAAACATAAGTGTATTGTGTTTTTGTAAAAGCTACAGTGAACATCATTTGCCGAAATTATAGGGTGATCAGTAGCGCGAAATTGACTCTCAAAAATGTGCGTACAGTACGAGGGAGCGGAAGCGCAATCACGAAACCTCGCACCACCTTAAAAATCCCTAGGGCTCTGAATGTATCTGTATACCCTCTCCGGTATATTAAAAAACAATTACTGTAGTCCATAACAGACACCTCCATACTGTGATGATTTTTAAAATTATTTTTACAATTATCATTCCGGATAGCGTTATGGTGAATCAGGTAAATGTTGGTGAGACGATAACAACGGTGATTCCGGTAAATGTTGACTGTGCGATAACAATAGTGAATCAGGTAAATGTTGGTCAGACGTTAACAATGGTGAATCAGGTAAATGTTGATGATACGATAACAATAGTGAATGAGGTAAATGTTAATGATACGATAACAATGGTGAATCAGGTAAATGTTGATCATACGATAACAATGATTAGTCCGGTAAATTTTGATGATGCAATAATAGTGATGAATTAGGTAAATGTTGGGGAGACGATAACAATGGTGACACAGGGAAATGTTGGTGAGACTATAACAATGGTGAGTCCGGTAAATGTTGATGATACGATAACAGTGGTGAATTAGGTAAATGTTGGGGTGAATAAGGTAAGGGACTGAAGTGTTAGAGACTTCAACCACACTATATATAAACTAGATCTCAGCTTTATCTGTGAAAGCGCATGGTAGGTTTCCCGTGCTTGATGCAAGCAATTGTATGTCGCTTTGAGTTTTCTTATACTTGATTCTTACAACTATGGTAATATATATACATTTATTTATACAAAATTTTGAATGAATGTTAATAAAATAGAAAACTGGTACAAAAAAAACACATTAAAAAACTGACTTTAAATACACCGGCCACGAAAACTGGCCTCTTCGTCACAAAAACCTGGAAAAAAATGGCTTCGAATACTGACCTCTTGTCTTCTAAGAGCTATGAAGTGAACTGACCAGTTTTTTTACTCGCTTCCTTTGCCATCCCTAACTCAAATAAAGAGTCAGGAATCCATTTTGACTGCTGGGTTGACAGGAACATGACGCGGCCTGCGTTTAAACTTAGCCCCTGTGCCCCTAGCTGCAATCGCTCTAACTCTAGTGTTTGAGTTCATTAAACGGCTGCTTCAGTTTCTTATTCAGCTATCTTCGATCAAGTTGGACACAAATCTCAAATTAACCCTGGCTGACCCGACAGTAACATATTTTTTCTTTACTTTTTAAATTTTTACTTTTGAATTAGCAACATGTGAAAGTTATTTCCTGCTGACACAGATTTTCCATTATTTATGTCTCTTATAAATGACATCACATATGAAGCTCTCACTTAAGGAGAATTTATTAAGCGGATTTTTATATAATCACCGGAAAACCCGAAAGTTTGCTGAAAACATTTAAAAAGTTTGAAGGGTAACATACAGAGGAAACAAATTAACTTTTGCGAACATGTACATGTTTCATTAGAATCTGGTGCCATAAACGATCACTTAGGAGAGTATTTTGGGAAATTGTGACGTGACACGGGAACTTTTATGTATGTTTAGACGTGTGTGTATATGTAAATTTGTTTATATCTCAACACATATGTATACAAGCGTGTGAATGTACACATTCGATTTATTACATCCCACCCTTTTTCCAGCAATTTTTTTTCCTACTATACTTTTTTTTTTTTTTTTTTTTTAAATATCAGCTGTTTAAAATGTCTTTATGAATATAAGTATTTCATAAAAAACAAAAACAAAAAACAAAGCTGATTTAAGAGTCTTTATTAAGTGTTCACTGTTAGGTGTTTTTTACATTTTTTGGCATGTTAGGTGTTTTCTAGACCTCGGTCTTTAATGAGATCTTTCCGTCATTGTAAAAAACAAAAAACAAAGTGTTTGTTTTTAAGGCATTTTTTTACTTTTTTGGCATGTTAGTTTTCATTATCATTTTGCTTTTTTTATAGTCATTATTTTGCATGTTTTGGCATTTTCAATAAAAATATCCTGATACCAGAGAGTTGTTTCGTGATATACCTTTTGTGTCATATCGTAGGGATAGGAATTTTAGGGATATTCTTGTACAGAGATGCTTGAGACATACTAGCCCTTCATACTTTGGTACTAAACCGTGCCAACGCCGTATATGTAAGAGCTGTCCGTTTGTACTCCAAACTCAGACAGTCATTTTTCCGAAAGGAAAATTTGTCATTAGAGAGTCTTTCCCGTGCGAATCCAGAAACCTCATTTATGCTATCATCTGCAAGAGGTGTGGCATTACCTATACTGGTGAAACTGGCAGACGTTTGGCAGACAGGTTTCGTGAGCACTTAAATGGCATCTATCATGGCAAACATTTACCGGTGGTCTGTTACGTTATATTCATAGAGGGGGAGTTAAATGTTTGAGATCCTCACATGTGAGTCTAGTATTTTGTAGACGCACATTTGAGCGCATCTAAGTTAATTGTATGTTTTATTATTTGCGTCCGACAGTGCACCGTTCTTAAACTGGTATGGCGCGGTTTGTCGCGGTGATTTGTTGCTATCCAGCAAACATACTGGGGGCAGATTCAGATATCCTCCGTCCTATATAGACGTGAATTTTTCGTATGCTTGTCCCGAGACTAAGCAAGCCACGGTCATAAAGAAAGTATAATCATCTGGAAAATGAAGATGATGTTCTTGAGGAGTAATACCAAGAATCGTTTTATTTCAAGTATTTTAGCCATAAACGGCTCATTCTAAGTATCTCGCCTCCGATACTTAGTTCTCCTATAAACGTTATGGTAGAGCTTCGACTTGACAGATATGTCAAGTCGCTAGTGCGTCCCCTCTAACGCTAGGAGCGGATTGAAGTCAATAAACGTCCATGTTGATGACTATTAACTATGTATTTTTCTTGCCATTATAACATGATGATTGCCTGTATCACTTCGTCAACGTATTCGCGTCTGTTATCATTAAATGATGTTTCGTTGCAAACTATACCCTACGAGTCCAGCGTCTACTTTCTCTTCGGTTTGGTCATACAGTTTTGACCCATTGTAATATTGTATGTCAACACAATATCGGCCCACTAATCATTCGCACAACGTATCATCTAAAGATACGTCGGCCACCGGTTGTAAGCCCGACAGCCCTGACAACATTATTGTCAGAGACAGACCTGTAGAGTGAACACAGCGGTAACAATTTGGCGGCCAGAGTACGGGGAAATTTTTTTTTTTTTTAAGATCCATCTACTAATAATTCGTATGTCAAGTTTCAAGATACGTCAAGTTTCAAGAAAACGCCATCAACGACACCGCATTTTTGTTGTTGTTGAAGTTTCCAGTTTAACCGTCGACCTTCCTGACCTCAACAAGAACTACCTGAATATTTGATCAAGTCCTATCGTGAGGGTCAACGATGGATTTTAGTGCGGATAGGATATTGCTCCCATGCAGCACCTGATCCTTTCAACGACGAATTCGTGAAAGGAGAGATTTTTTCTTATCAGATAAGTAGCTTAATATATGTGCTCTTTGTCCCCACTGATGCATGTTTTAGTCGAGCCTTTCTTTATTATGTCCACATTTATTCTACATGTTCTATGTTCTATGTGCCATGCGGGAAGGTTGGGCGGAGACCTACGTGGGATTCATCCCAGCTTCCCACCAGGGCCCACGTTAGGCGTTCTTTAAGGACATTTGCAGATTTCCCGCAGTGGAAATTCCGGCTTATTTTTGCCGAAGGATTTAGGTCCATTGTGTTTGGTTGTCTGTGACACCTTAGTGTTTAGACGTGACGTGCTGTTTTTTTTATTGTTGTTATTGTAATATCTTTTCTCTGTGCCTTAGTTTATTGATTGCCTTTGTTTGTAACTGTCATTCTCCACCTTGCTATCATTGATTTATATACAAATTTTCTATTTATACACTGTGCTGTTGCTTGTCTCGTATCTTTTTTCGCAGTGTCATTGAACGTTTTCTTTATTTCTACATTATTCCTTCTTTGATTCTGCGAACGTTTTCATTTGTACTTTGGTATCTCGTCTTCTTGTCAGTTGTTCTCCTTATCTTCATCATATTTTGCCTGTCTTATTTGCTCTATTATATTTCTTTTAATGCATGATTTATTGATTGATTAATAATTATATGGTAATATTAGCATTCCTGAAATTAAGAGAAATTTAAACACAGGTTCTGTGGACAAGGACCTGTCACACATTAATTAGGTGGTACACATTGTATAATATAGACGTGTAAGGACTAAATAAGTCTTATACAGCCTTTCATTATGTCTATTCTGGAGGATCTTCTCCAGGAGGGTGAGGAGGAAGGATTACACGGCCCAGATCTTGAAGAATTTGTCATAGACCGTTTCTTATGTCAGGCGGCATCAGATCTAGGTGATTTTGCGAATTTTAATTTTCATTCTGTTCATCATATGATAATTGCTAGGGAACTAGCTGATTTACTAAGTGTGGATCTTCGTATTTTTGTGGGATGATACATCCATGTAAAACATGATCATGTATTAAAAAACGTACGACACGCAATACTAGACGGAAATGGTCATGAGAAGCAGATAAAAGACGACAAACGGTGTGAACAGAAAAAGGAAAAGTTATTAGAAGATATTGCTGAGGAGAGAAAATTACATAAGATGCAGTCCAATCTTGATAGTGAAAAATTGAACAGATTGGAATTGGAGCTTAAAGGTTCAAATGCTGCATTAAATTCAGCCTTGTATAAAACTACAGCTTTGGAAGCTGAGATAGATGACAAAAATGTCAAAGTGAAAACTCTCACTCGGGAAGTCGACCAATGGAAGGAGAAGTGTGTGAAATTGAAACTGATATCTCAGAGAAATGAATCTTTGGAGTCTGAAATTGCGAAGCTCAGAGAACAGGTTTCACAGGTGGCTCATCTGGAATCAGATGCTCAGACACGAGTAATGGGTGACCTCAGTAATGAACATTCATGGCCTCAACTCAATAATGACCATAAGAGCAAATTGACAGGTCGTGAACAAGAAAATGGAGACTTAATATGCCTTCAAAGTCTTCATAAAAATGGGTTTCGTGCGGACGTCGCTACAACTGAGAGTTTATACCTTGAAGAAAAATGTAAAAATTCTAAACTTTGAAAAGTAGGTAAAAGACAGATTGTAGAAATATCTCGAAAAGATCTAGAGATTTCTAGGTTCAGAAAAAGAATTGATGGGTTGATTGATGTGATTTTGGACAATAATGTTTTACCACGCAGTCGCTACGACTATGCCGGCAGTACTAAGTGTGATATGAATGGGTTCACACGCCCGAAAACAGTAAAATTATCTTTCCGGGGTCATTATAATTTCTCTCGAAATAACTATACTGCCTCTAATAAGAGTGATTCTTGGCGACAGGCCAAAAACAGTGATCCTATTATGACAGTCGGTCCTTTAAATCACGGTAGAAGCTCTGATAAAGTTAAGGTAAGGGTTCCAAAGACCCAACGTGCATCGAATTTTCAGAGTCCAGATAAAGTTGTCACAGGGGACAAAAGTATTACTACTCGTTATCAGACTAATACCCATTATGTTCATAACAATGAGGATTCAATCCTACCTGTGCACAGTGGTATCGCTGGTACTTTTAATCATCATACTCAGCACAGGCAGTATAATGCACCTATTCAGCAAGTCACGACATGCAGAAGGAAAAGAAATCACCAAGTCTCTCCCTCGTTAGAGAGAGCACACCATCCTCCTAGCGCACTGTTTCGTGCTAATAACGCGAATGTCGTGGGTTCGACACCCACATATGGTGGTATCAATATACGCTCACGCACCGTGTTAGTGCGCAACCTACCACCTCATACTCCATGGCATGCAGTAGCTGAGTTTTTTCACTTCACTGCAGACGTCAAGTTTTACGTATTTTGCCATTTCCCAATATCAAGTATAATGAAGCTTTAGTTTCATTCTATACCAATAGCGACGCTCGTATGGTTGTTAAGCGGGACAATGGTGCTTATTTTCCCCGCCGTTCCCTCAATTTGCAATTGATACCTGATTCTGCTACACGCAGATATTAATACGTTTATATTTGCATTTTATTTTATTTTTTCTATTCCTTTATAAAACTTATGCTTTCGGGCTCATGAACGCCCGTGCTACTTTTGTTTGTATGATGAGGTAAATCCTCTCTCATCGGTCCAATATCATCACTTACATAGATGATGTCTGTTTTTGCGTCTTTATGGCATATCAAATGTTTCTTTCATTGAACAGTAAATATATGCCGTTGTCATCTGAGTTTCTTTTGTCATACCCGACGACTGAGATAGTCAGTCATCATTTCTCTCTTACCGATTTTCCTTTGGACGTCGGTTTCATTTTTATGTTCATGACTTCTCTGTACGTTATTTCGCTCATTCAGCTAATTTTTTCGTACTGTTTCTTGTGCCTATATTTTATGCAGCGCATTGTTCTTAGCGCGAGTTACTTATCACGCTGTTACCTTACACGGACATCTGGTCAATACTGTAATTACAACGATTTTTACTTGGTGCCCACTTTGTCGTCGAGTCAGACCAGCGGACACTTACTGCACTTACGAGTAAGGACTTGAAGAGCTCTAAATCTGCACGGTATGCTATTGCCTTGCAGCCCTTTCATTTTACTGTCCAAGCCATCCAGGGTTCCGACAGCGTCGTGGCTGATCTCTTGTCCTGTTGTCCACAATAATCCTCCAAGACGCTGGATCACTACACTCATTAACACTTGTACCACCATTAAGATACAACTTCCCTTTTGGTACTTCTGAATGTGTTGGTTGCCACCAAATACAACATTTCTTTTGGTGAACTCGCTACTGAATTTTGACACATTCATATTCCACTCGGAGTGACGTTTATTTAAGCGTCATTAACTGATTAGATTTTTAATGACATATTATGATAGTTCATTATGGTACTTTTCAGCTAATTTCTGACTTCTTCGCAGTGCTTGATTTGTTCGTGTATCACTATAAGTGTATTGAACTGTCCACCATGACATTTTGTCCGCGAGTGATTGATTAATGACATTTTAGTTCGAACGGAATATTGTGACACTTTTTAATTACTTAGTTATCATAGTTTTCTATGCGATTATTATCATTTTCATGGCATGTTTACTTTGTTTAGACTATTAATTTCGCTGCACATTTTACTATATACATTGCTTATAACCTCATTTTCGAATGGTAGCGCATCATTAGTGCCTGATATATCTTTCGTGCGCGTAGAAGTTTAAGGATACCATACTTAGTACTTATTAGTTTAAATAGTTTACCTAGGTTTATTCACCTCATCCTCCTTTGGACTGTGTTGCTGTCTTCTCGTGTTTTATTTTGGGAATTGATTTGAGTTTCATTTCGTTTTCCACACTTGCGTTTTGTCCACGAACGATAAACATCTCATTTTATTTTTACAATGGTAACATGTTTTATCATCTTGGTTGATTTCTTATAATTTTTTCACCATTTATGATCATTGTCCATTTCATGTCATTTTCTTTGTTTTTTTTTTTTCGCTAATCATTTGATATTTAGTACATAGTTGATCTCTGTCTCTTTACCTTTCAACTTTTGTTTGACTTTGGTCTTTTATTCTCCTTCCACATTTATGTCCTTCTATTATTACTTTCTTTATAGTTACACTGTCGGCGTCTGTGGCCTAATGGATATGAACGCAGTTTCATAATCCAGATATACCAGGTTCGAAACCTGCTGCAGGCGGTTTGGTAGCAGATCGCTTTGTGTGGATTTTTAACAATGGTCTAAGCGCCGTACCGTTCAGAAAACAATGGCAAACTACTGAATGAAAAAAATTGCCTAGAAAAATCACAAACAGCCAATAAAAGCTGGGGTTGATTGCCACGTACTGTAAAGGATAAGCAACTAACTCTTTTTATAGTTACACTAAAGATATTGATGACAGGTATCTCTTGCTTAGCTTGATGGAACTTGATTGCCTCTTCGATTTTTTTCAGCGGGGGTCGATGTAAACTGTTACGTTATATTCATAGATAGGGAGTTAAATGTTTGAGATCCTCACATGTGAGTCTGGTATTTTGTAGACGCACATTTGATCTCATCTAAGTTAATTGTATGTTTTATTATTTGCGTCCGACCGTGCACTGTTCTTAAACGGGTATGGCGAGTTTTGTCGCGGTGATTTGTTGCTATCCAGCACACAAACTGGGGGCAGATTCAGATATCCTCCGTCCTATATAGACGTGAATTTTTCGTGTGCTTGTCCTGAGACTAGGCAAGCCACGGTCATAAAGAAATTATAATCATCTGGAAGATGAAGATGATGTTCTTGAGGAGTAATACCAAGAATCGTTTTATTTCAAGTATTTTAGCCATAAACGGCTCATTTTAAGTATCTCGCCTCCGCTAGTGCGTACTTATTCTGAAGTCTATAAACGTCCATTATGGTAGTAGCTTCGACTTGTATCACTTCGTCAGACGTCTGTTCTCATTAAATGATGTCTCGTTGCAAACTATACCCTACAAGTCCAGAGTCTACTTTCTCTTCGGTTTGGTCATATAGTTTTGACCCATTGTAATATTGTATGCCAACATAATATCGGCCCACTAATCATTCGCACAACTTATTATCTAAAGATACGTATGCCACCGGTTATAAGCCCGACAGCCCTGACATCATCATCGTCATAGACAGGCCTGTAGAGTGATTACAGCGGTAACATGGCCCTTCATTTCAATAGGCCTGACCATTCAGGTAATTCCGATATTCATGTCACTGCCCTCCTTTCATGTGTCAGTGATGACCGGACTCGCTTTTCGTTAGAGAATCGTCTTATTTTTCAAATGGGCTGTTTATTTCCAAAAGGCCTTAATGTCCAACATCATTTTGCATAAATTCTGGTGGCTTTTCTCTCTTTTTAATTCTTCTTTATTCGTTGTTTTTTCGATCTATCTTCTTATGTTTTTGTTTTGGTTCGTTTCGTATCCTTTTGTATCTTTTTAAATTTCGCTATTTTATACGTCACTTCCTTAGACGATTTCTTGGACGAGGTACCTCAGTGTTCTATTCCAAGCACCTACGGATCTAGCTAAGTGACCTTTTACTTGTTCCGAAATTTTGTTCATTCTCTTCTTTTTCGTTTCGTTGATTATTTACTTTCTTGTTTTGGTATTTCTTTCAGGTTTTACGATTTTCGTGTATTATTATTGTTCTTTTTTTTGCTCATCACTGTGGGTGTTTACTTTTTCCATCTGCTTGTATCGCTCATTTGTTGTAAGTTTCTCATCATCGTATGTTTTTGTAGTGCCTATATGTAATTCTTGTCCTTGTCACCTGTTTGTAACTGTGGCTGACCAAGGGTAAAACCCGAAACGTTCCTTGTTTCATGTGAACCGTGAATTTGTAGAACTAATTCAATACCGATTTATTGGTTTATATCAATAAAAATAGGCATTTTTCAGTATTAACACGTTATAAAAATGTTCTTGCTAGTTCGGTGTCAGCCATGAGACGAGCCAGTCCAAAAAAGGACTACTAGTTGGCTTCTGTGGTCTTGTGTGTGTTTAACCTCCTCGTTTCTGTTGTGTGTGTCGTCTTTATTTCCTGTAACTGGTATATCGCTTTTTCGATTATTGTTCTAGCATTTCTGAGACGACCTTTAATTGGGTTCATTGTTTCTTTTACTTTCTCCTTGAATTTAGCCGCAATTTCCTCCATGATCATTCTTTCAGTTTCTATTCTTTTGAGGACTTCTTCGTTTTCCTCTTTCAGCTCTGCTAGCTTCGTGATATCTGATTATATTTGTTGCTGAATTGCTATCATGATCTCCATCATGCTCCTGGCGCTTTGCAGATCTATTGTATTATCACATCTTTCAGTTTGGTCCTCGTGAGTTTTTCTGCTTTTAATCTCGACCTGAAGTTTTTGTTTTATTTCTTTCCCGTCTGCGTTCAGCTGATGCAGTTGACTTCTAGTTATTGTGCACTGTCTGTCCGTGATATCTGCAGTTACTCTGTGTCTTGCCTCTCTGAAGGAATAGTTTTTGCACACGGATTCCGTCAGTTTTTTCTTGGTTTCCAAAACACCGGACAACCTCGGTACTGTGCCCCGCTGTTTCCGAGGCAGTTTGCGCAGGTTAGATTTGTGTTTATGGCTTTGTAGTTGTGATCCTCCATCGTCCTGGGACAGTCGCGATATGGGTGGCTTCCTGCACAATACCGGCAAACTGTCTCTTTACTGCATGTCTTCTTGGTGTGAGACAATTGCTGGCAGTTTGAGCACTGTATGACCGGAGGAATATAGCCTTCTGTCTTTGTTGGTTTATCTTTCAGCGTCAGTTTCTCAGGTCGTGTCGCTCCTTCAATAGTACTCACAACCAGATTGGTATCCTTTTTATCCCAGGTTTTTAATCTTTCAACTTGAGTGATTCTGACATCTACGTTTTCTGCTTGTAGGCAAATGTGAACTTCTTGTGTGGACCATCTTGTGTAGACTCCTCTTAACACCATCTTATTCGTTTTCTTGAAGGTTTCCACCACTACTTTTATCTGGTGGGCAGCTGGAATTCTTATGGTCATGAGGGAGATTGTTTTTATTTCCGTGCTGTTAAGAGCAAGCAGGACTTCATTTTCGTGTCTGCCATCTTTAGCGATGCCTCTCCTGCCCACTATTATCTCGAGAATACCGATCACTTTATCGTTGGGTAGGGCCCTGAGGGTGGTGATCTTGATGTTCCTCTCCTGATGCACCTCGTGAGGATCGTTTTTGCTTGCTTTGTCGGAGTTGTACATTCTCTTTCTTTCCATCCCCGTGAGCGTGTCTGGTTTGCGGGGCTCGGATTGTTATTATGGTGTGTTATTCGTCTCTGGTCTCGTTTCGAGGATGTATTCTGGGTTCTACATTGGGTACTCTTCTATTTTTGCATCTGACATTCATAGGTTCCGCTTGTTTCGATTTTCGCATCCACTTTAAGCAGTGAACATGGTTTCTCAGTATCAGGTTCCTGAGGTTTTCCTATGCTCTGTACCCTCATCGGAGTTTGGTGCAGCTTCTCTGAAGGAGACACGATTTGGACTGTCGATTCGGATACGTAAGGTGGTGGCGACATGGCCCTAAACTTCTCTTTTGCTTCCCGAATCCGTTTGAGCGACCTCATAATGTTATTTGCAATGTCTGCAATATTGGGAATTTCTTCTATTAAGTCAGAGACGTTTGCTTCTGTCCCTTCCTTCGCCTCATCAGGGGTCGGGTTATTCGGGTTCTCTGGTAGGCTGTTAGCCGTCTCTGTTATCTCCGTCGTAGTGTCAAGAGTTGTACTGGTCGGCTTCTTTGGTATCCCGTTTCCGGGATTAGAAGATGCTGGTCTGTTGTTGGGAACACGTGGGCCTGTGTTGCCGGCTGTGATTTTTCTTCTTTTGGGATTTGGCTTAGATCGAACCATCTTAGTATAGTGCTGTTGGGGAGAAACGGTGTAACTGTCTCGAGAGTGAGAAGGAAACAAGGCAATGAATGAAGGGTGATGTGGTTAGCACCACGCCGACCGCCTTAACATTCCCAGAGTTGCTCTGGTACCAAATTCATGAGGCTGGGTCGACCCTGGAGCCGTTTATGGTCTAAAATATCCCCCTTCAACTGGACCACCGAGCTAGGAAGCGAGTGCACTGACCACATCGCTACCGCGGCTCCCAAAGTGCCTTGTGGAAGTTTATTGTTGAAGTTACACTGTGAAGTTAAAACTATCGTTCGTCATGGTCTAGTTGATTGCTTCAGTTATCTTGTGTAGACCCTTTTAACGAAAGTAGAACTTCAGATTACAAGTCGGCCATTCTTGAGGGAATCATACACCATAGACTGACAGGGGTACACAGCGCCGGATTATTCATTAGACCTTTAGGCCATTAGGCACGGACCTAAGGCCCAAAGCTTACACGCGCCTTTACGAAAAATGCAACGGAGAAATAGTTTTTCGAGAAAATGTCCGTATCCCTAAACAATTTTTAAAAATTTAACGCATTGTAGTTAAAGTTCGGTAATAATCATATAGTTTTTACAAAGCAATTTGTTCAAAAAAGATGTTAGTGCGTTTTAGTGCTTTTTAGGTTACACAACTAGTGCCGTTTCAAAACGTTCAAGTTGGCAACACTGTCCCAAATATTAGTCGTTAACGGTTCTGATAAATACCAAAGTATGCATTTGTGCAAATGCTTTTTTTTTTTTTTTTAAATAACGTGATTGATTAGAATTTTAAACTTGCATTCTTTAATTACAAAAAGTCCATATTTTTATTTTTTAAAACCCTCAAAAGTCAAACATGACTCAGGAAAAACTAAATTCGCTTGCATTACTTTGTGTGGAAGCAGACATACTTAGTCGTATCGATTTTGATAACAAAATCAAAGATTTGGCAATAAAATAATCAAGAAAACGGTTTTTCTATGATGTTCTGATGTTTGTATAGATTTATTAATTGTTTATTAATTTTTTTTTACATATTATTTTATATTAATAAAAACATTTATCTGACAATTTTTTTAATAGTTTTACCTTATGCAAGATTGTAGAGGGGCCCCAAAAGATCTTTAGTCTAGGGCCTCTGGAGTTCTTAATCCGGCCCAGTGGATATACAACAGGCTCACAGCGATGGATTGGCTAAAGGGCAACCATATGGACTATAAGGCGACTGAAAAGTCACTTCATAGTTTTAAATTTGTCTATCGTCTCTCGTACCCGTTAGATATACATTAAGCTAATGTGAAAACAATGTGCGATAGCCACCATTTGACAAATAAATGTGGTTTTTTTAACTCCCAGGCGCAAAACAAATTAAAATCTTAAATGGCCAATACACTGACGTTACAAGAGATAGCAAACATTGATGCCCACTATGAAATCATACAGAGTTGTTATGTTAATTTGAGATAGCAATTTACGTGCTAAAATGGCAGTTAGCTGTCTTTAACTTAACGTTTATGTCATGTAAATTAATTGGACTGGTTTGAAGAAATAACAGTTTAAAAATAGAATGTGGCTTTTAAATCACCATCTATATGCTAGAACATATAATGTGTACATTGTGAACACACGTACTTGTGAATCTACACAATATATGTGCTGCTGAATGTGGAGTATATAAAACGCTGTCCATGTATACGTAAGTTTGGTGACATAATGCGAATGTCGAATTCTGAAAGGGCATAGGTCAATGAGGTGTTTACAGGTGCATATCCCAGAGAACAGATGAACCAATGGCAGCCACACGACATTAAGCGCTAAAGAACACTGCAACTTGCATATCAAGTTCCAAGGATGTCGCAGACGAAATATTTGCTGATGAGAAAGCAGGGTACAAAGTTTAATGCCTCCTGTATTGGTATTTCCAGCTTATGGCATGTTTTATCTATATAAAGCCAGTTGAAGATATTATGCGTATCATTTATATCCACTGTGTCATAAATTCGTGTAAGAAAAATGGTAAACATTTTTGTTCTTCGAAAGTTTATTTGAACTAATGGTATCAATTTTCTGTTCTCTTTACATCACGACTGGAAGAACCTGGTCTCAAACAAGGTGAAGGCTGATACGATGATAGCTAGCAGATAAATGAAGAAAAACAGTCTATCCAGAACAAGAGCCACCAGCTTCCAT
Organism: Oreohelix idahoensis; assembly: GCA_024509875.1. Taxonomy (NCBI): domain Eukaryota; kingdom Metazoa; phylum Mollusca; class Gastropoda; order Stylommatophora; family Oreohelicidae; genus Oreohelix; species Oreohelix idahoensis. Next base: position 163,941 of record JAMPIV010011035.1, read on the forward strand.
TCACGAGCAAGATATTCTTTGTGAGCCTTCTCAGCACTCTTATCAGCCATTCTCTTCAAATGTCTTTTGATCTCCCTCACCTCCGCCTCCAGCTGGCTGTACTGGGATGGCAGAGGTACGACTCGTTCAGACAGGTCTGTATCACTTCCTAACACGTTGTTGGCCGGTCTCCAGTTGTCCTCAGACTGAAGCTCAAAAACGCCCACTCGATCGTACTTGAACTCGAGATGGCGTTTGTCTTTAGGCTTTATGAGGCTTGCGTTGTTGCTATTGTCGCTAGTTGGATGTTTGATGCTACTACTGATAGTATCGTCTCCGGCATTGTGGTCGATGCTGTTTCGTCTCTCATCCCGTTCCTTTTTGTCCATAAGCGTGTTCTGCATGCAAAAGACTTTTGCGAAGAAGTCCAGCATCAGCTGAAATGGAAAATTAAATATAGATCACTGAATAAAATAAATCAACACTTATATTCTACTCTCATGTTATTTCCTATTGTCAGCTGTATTCTGATGAACATGTTACTGGTACTCTGTGGAAAGTACTGTGGTTTGATCACACCGTTTGAACGCAGACCATGTTTCAAATTTCTCAAGACTTTAACAGCGCAAAGTTTGGCTACAGCACTGCTTTCAAATCTGTATCACTCGCGAATCATCATCATGATTAATCTTCGGAAACTTAGGCAACCATTTGAACTAACGCCAAGTCTTCCTGGCCGTGCCATCAGCTCAAGTTCTTTCTATGTCTTCATTATCACTTGTATTTCTGTCTCCAGTTCTCTTTTCCATATGTGTTTTGTCTACCTCTAACTCTCTTATCATGAGGATTCAAGAACAAGGACTGCCTCGTAATGCTATCACAGGTTTCCTCAACGTGTGTCTTATCCAGCGTTGTCACTGAATTTAAAAAAAAAAAAAAAAACCCACATATCAGCAACTTGGGCGATTTTTGGCTATTTTTGGTCTACTTTGGGCAAATTGTTGGAAATTTTGGCCGATTTTGGGCGAAATCTAGGTGGCGTGCACAAATAATGAAGGAAAATGACATCTAGATGGGACCAAAAGAGCCTAGATCTAGGTGACTCCACCTAGGATTGGCAACGCTGGTCTTATCCATCGCCAGCGTCCTCTTCTCATCTCGTGTTCATTCTCACTTGTTTGGTTCTTGTCATCATTTCCATGGTCTTGTACCACCATTTCAATCCTTCTAATCTACGCAATAATATATAATAGTATATATATATATAACGTGCCTACAACAGTGGAAGGTCGTGTTTCGGGGCACGGGTAAGACCAAGAGCTAGATGGAAAGACATCACTGTCACGAAAGGTTTGAGATGTTATAAAATTGTAAGATATCCTGGACAAAAAAGATGTATCAGATGATACCAGGATAGTGCCAGGTAAGAGACTGGTCTTACAAGAAATACCCCCTTTTCTGAAAAGAAGTAGGGTGTATTGACATCAAAGGTAGAATCCAGCTGTATAAACCTCCAGGCTTTGAAAAGATATGTCCTGAAAATCTATTTGCCCCTTTCGAAGATTCTCCTTTGGTATTATGTGTTGTTTATGTTGAGAAGTTGATCTAGGGGTATTTAATATATTTAACCTCTCAATCTAAAATATGTATCCAACAAAACCTGAACTTTAATGTTAATAATCTCAACAAGTCTGCTAGTACATATTTAGAATTTATTAAACCTAAACCGGTTCTCTTTTCGGTTAGGAAAATTCAAAGGTATTTACATTATATAAAATAAATAACCATATAAACTTTAATTATCAAAACAAAATCTAGTACTAAAGTCTCTATTGTCTTCTACACTGAAGAATAATTTTAATTCACTAAAATGTCACTGGTTTTGACTGACGATAGGATGGATTCAAAATGTCCTTATATTCATCCTTCACTATAATGTTTGTTAATATATTTATAGTTTTTGAGTAGTGCTAGCTTTTAGTTGAAAACGCTGATCAGTGGCAAGATAAGGCCACTTATCTGAAAATCCAGAAAATCCCACACTCTTCTGCCGTGGACGAACACTTCTTTGACTTACCAGGCAGTGGAACAAGGGTGGCTAGCTACGTTGACATTACGAGCCTTTACACCTCAAAGTCCAACACGAGTTATAGGAATCATATAGGGCCTACTTTTGGTCCTTTGCAGGATACAACGTTTCAGGATAAAACGGTTGCAGGACAAAACCCCTCAGGTAAAACACACACAGGCTGTTAATGGCTTCTATGGTCTGCGCAACAGATGCGGTTGGCAAAGGTACAATACGATTACAGTTTACCGCTTCTTTCTCGACAGCTGGTGGTTTAAATTGTTTAGTGGCGTCAAATAACCAAAGGGCAATGCCTTTATAGTCACGCATCCGGCGTATGAGGTGACAGGGTAGAGAAAGGCGTAAAAATTCCCAAGATGAAACAAAATTTCTGCTCTCTGTTCAATGTTTAAAATCTAGTTTTTTCCATTATCTTCCTTATTTATGGGACGATTTTAGTCATTTAAAGATGGAATTATACTGTCAATTATTTTGTATCGATCTATGTATTTATTATTTAGTTTGCAAAATGCATTTACACGTATGCATGCTTTAACTAGCTAAGTTGGACTAATCCTGATGTAACACAGCTCTTTTACTCGATATTTCTATCTTACTAGAATATTATTCGAGAAAAGTTTTTACACCTACCTCTAAAGTAACATTCCCGTTTATGAATTATATAATCCTTTCCGGTGATACTTCTTTAGTTCTTATGAAATTAAATAAATTCTTACTATCATTTACACAAAATGGGCCTCTATGTTAAGCCTAAAAGGTTTCATTATACACATTAAAGAATGGAGCGTTTTTATTGGTTATTGTATCGGTCCGAATTCCTATAGTATTGCGTGCGGCAAATATGACCGTGGTGTAAGACAGACCAAAACACGACAATCACAGAAACCCTACAACAACACAGTCTCACAGCAGCCGATACGACACACTTGGCTAAATGACGCACAATTCTTCACCCCACTTCGCTTCGCGGTGACAGTGAACAGAAAAAATGAAATAAGGAATAATAATATAATTATATTAAAATACAATAATAATAATAAACAAATTTTAACGTAAGAATATGATAGAAAACTCAATAAGAACAAATAAGGATTTAAGCATAGAAATGTCTGGAAAGTGAATTAATTAACGTACAGAGAAAATGTTTCAAACGTAATCAACTTACCCTTCTGAAGACCCGTGGTACCTTGGTTCCAGGGCCGTGGAAATAAAGATTGACGATTACCACAGACAAAAGCGTGGACAGCGTAATGAGTATCATGTTCAAGCAGTAGTAAGCACCTGTCCAATAATAACAATGGAATGTAATAAGTAAATAAATAAGTATATTAACTAACATGCACTCGTTGGACATAAGGAAAGACACCAGACAACAGAAAAGAAATTGAAGTGATCGGCTTACCGGGAATCGAACCAAAGATCCTAACGGCGCTGATCTTGCTGTGAAAGTAAATCGTGAAAGGACGCACAGCCGATTATGCACCGTGGCGCCACCGTGTTTTGAATCCAGTACCTTTGCTGCAAGAAGTAAAATTGGCTGGTCATCCTTTCACGATTTACCTGTACAGCAAAGCGATGGTGCCGTTTGGATGCTCGATTCCTGGTAAGCCTATCACTTATATTTCTTTTCTGCTATCTGGTATCCTCCCTTCTGCCTGTTTAATACCTATATTTATTTATGTATTTAGTTAATACTCACAAGATCCGGGTTTCCTCCATTAGTGATGTAAAAAAGAGATACAACCGTTATAACAGTTGTTTATAAAGTCCTCATGTACATGATAGAAGCCCACTGTACCGGCGTCATCACCATAATGTTCCTTTAAACTCTTCCCGGAGCATGGAGAAGGCACTTTAGCTAATCCCCTTGAATGAACCATGCACCAAGCATTCCAATGAGGTTGCAAGCCAGATTCACAACCTCATATTAGTAGCCTCGTACGACATGCCTGAAGAAGGAGTAGCTATGTTCTTTCTTTCTCACATCAGAGAGTCCCGTGGTGTACACGGGGTTGTAATCGCCATAGGAAATGATAATTTATTAAATTTTAAGGGGAGGTTTAACCCCCAAAAATGAAGAATTTCATTGAAAATATCAAATTTTAGATACATATTGCACTGGAAAGTACATTCATTTGCCCACATTTCTGTATGTTTATTTTTACTAAAACCTTTGTGGATGATTTTATATAAATTTTGAAAGTATGTCAGGTACGTGTATTTTTACCTAATTATATATGTAAAATATACAAATTGGTATATTTGTGATGCTATATTGCTTCTAATGCATGGATTTTAATTTCCGGTACCATATTCATTTCCTTGAAGCAAACAGAATTCAAGTTTTTCAAACATAGTTTCATGTGTAAAAATAATTTTGACTGGCTAATTTTTATTAACCATGGGGTCCTTTGATGGGTCATCGAAATAATAACGTGGCTGGAGGTATTCCAGTAGAGTGGTAGGGTACCTCCTTATACGCAAATAAAGCTGCAGGTAAGAACGAATCACAGGATTCTGGTTTCTCCTGTGCGAGCTTACATAAATTTGTAAGTAGAGTCCCGTTATATCTTTCCACTTGCCCAATCGATTGTGGATGATAAAATGTGCGGACGAGAATATTTTGAAAAATCCTAAAAACTTCCTCCATCAGTTTCCCTCTGAATTGTGAACCATTGTGAGTTAATATCTGATAAGGGTATCCTAATCTTGTGAATATTGAGAGCAAAGCCTCTCCTACATGTACTGAGTCTGCTGGGGGTAGAGCAATCGCTTCCCTTCACATAGTACATGTCTACCAGAGAAAGGATGTATTTTTTCGGAAACTGACGAAAAGCGCATACAGTCTGATGAAATGAAGAATTTAATGAAAAGTAAGCTGCAAAGTATGACACAGAACATGGAATCAATAAAGGAAAATACCAGAAATGATTCCTACATAGCAGGGGGATACTGAGGTGATTAAATTTTGTGTAAAAGTGTAATTCCTCCCTTTTTTCTTAATTTTCTCAAAACCTCATTTTTCACACAAATATGCGCACGTTGCCCATGATTTTTCAAAAACTATTAGTGATACAGCAGTACATTTTGGGCCACATGCTGTACACATAGTGCTTATTAAAATAAACTAAAATAAATCATATATGTTAACAAACTACAAAACTGTTGAGAAACAGCTAAGATACCCCCCTTAAAAATTTCAACTTTTTTTCAATTGATATGTTAAAATCCAAAAAAACTGAGATATCAAACCAATAAAAATTATTTTAGTATACAATCATTATCATATATTAACAAATGAAACAGCCAAATTTCATAACTCAAGTTGTACTCACATTTGAGATATCTTGGGCAACAAAATACCCAAAAAAAGCTAAAATGTGCCTTTTTTTCACTGTTTTTCCACCATAGATTGCAAGTTTTTAGTATATACCTCAATGTTTTGTATTTTTTTCAGTCATTTTGCTAGTATAAATGACCAGATATAGATATTAACTTATAATTCTGTGTTTTTCATTTTGGGGGTTTAACCTCCCCTTAACACAATACAGGTTAAATTTTTCTATAATGAGCAGTGTACTTTCTTCACCAAGATGATGCGGATTTGAATTTTGCGATCCTTATCACACAGTTAACCTATCTTCTACTCTCGCCTTTATTCTTCAGTTACAGAATCAGAAATAAAATGACACAAATAATTTGTACTTTTACCTTTCTTTACCTACCTGTCTTACACTTCGTCAGTAATATTAAACCAACCAGCTGCCCACCATACCACTGCCATTTGGTCACTTGGAAATCTTGGATACATCCTAATTCACTATCTCCTTAACAATACCAAGTGTAGTGAAATGGATCCGTGTACCCCACACTCAAATAATTTCCCGCTTAATAACCTAAGTAACGCATTTTTACAGTCTATAAATAACTATATTTGAAATTTGTCTGAGGGGCAAAGTCCATTTGCCGCTAAAAATTTAACTAGAGAATTTGAATTTTTTTACTATCACATGTTGAAAGTTACTACCCCCATACACACACACACCCACCCTAATATTTGTCGAAGGACGAAGTCAAAAATTAACAACCAATCAAATTGTTACCTCGTTTTTGGTAGAGACCAAAAAATCTTGGTTGTAGTGGGAAAATGCCGATTTTGTGTTTTTGTCCAAAATTAAATAATTTATTTCACAATAACTACAGGGAATTAGAATAAAAGGGATATCTTGAATTATAGCGCTGATATTGATTAATATATATATATATATATATATATATATATATATATATATATATATATATATATATATATATATATATATATATATATATATATATATATATAATATATATATATATATATATATATATATATATATATATATATATATATATATATATATATATATATATATAAAGATTCCCACTAAATAAAATTATCGTGACGTAGAAAAATTTAATTTACTAATATTTTAGTCAGGTTAGAACTACGATTAATTACAAAAAAAATTACCCAGATGAAACTGTTAAGGATTAACCAAAGGAAAATTAGATAGAACGATAGAGGTCAGTTGACCGGGTAATTATCACTTTTAATATTGGAAATCGGTCCATAAATAACGGAGATATAAAATAAACAAAGATAAACAGACGAACGAACACACTTACGATTGCTCAAAGTTTATAGTCCCAAAATAGTTAAAAAATTTGACTCGCTTTTTGATTGGTCAGAGGGTAGGGTAATAAAATTAACAACTCCTTGTAAGATCAGGCCATTTGAATTTGAAAGCCATCGCAAGATGAGATCAGCGGGAAAAGCCTTGTGACCAAGCTTTTTGCCGTCTGGACATTAAAAGCAGTTAGAGAACCCGTTTACTGCTAGTCAACTTTGTGCATGTTATTAATTCTTTACTTGAGGTAAGAGAGATGCTTTTATTTGTATATTTCCTTAGCAAGTATCAGGCTCTAGGTGTATGCCGATACAGTGTATTTCGATACTGCTACTTGGGAGATAGTTCAGGTTACGATGACCTAGATAGGAATGCAGTCTTTTTCGGAGTGAAATGTGTAGAAAATGTGTTGCTATTGGCCTTACAAATGTATTGCCATAGAGCCGTGGTAATAAAATTGATATTGCCATTTGGGAAGTGAAAATAAACGTGTTTGTAAGTTTGCCATACAATTTTGCGACTGTAAGTCCAGGAGAAAATAAATTATTAGTGGTTTCTGAAGTGACACCATGTTCAAATAACATGTGACACTACACATAGAATGTTTGAAAGAAGTCATTAACAAGTCACAAGAAGATATCTGTACACCCCTGCTGATTTTGTGGAAGACAAGCAATGCTAAAGAAATATTGGCTTTTATGCCATATGAAAAAATGAATGAAAACACAGAACTGACAGTAGTCAAGAAAATATAGGGTTTGGTGCATATGGTCAGCACACATGGCTGACTCCAGGTAAGCTTACTATTGATAGTTGTGGAGATGTTATAGACAGGATATAAATGGGAGGAAACTTTCGTTCCTATTTCAGGGTTATATTACCTGTAACCAAAGTGTTGAAGACAAACCTGGAGAAGACAGAATTTGTGGCAGTAAAGGCTCATCATATACCTTGATATACATGCCAGTTCTTCATCCACAAGCAGCACCATTTGGATGACCATTTACAGAGTCTGGAGCCTACAGCATCAGACGGGCTTACAGATAAGTGCCACAACACAGACACATGACAGTTCTACTCAATTTTAACCACCAGAACAAAAAGACTTTCCTGGGGGATGATTAAAACAACAAACCCTCCAATATTGACTATTGTACTATCAAGCAGTGAACATCAGACAGTGGGGTACCAATTCTAGTGACACTTTCATTTTTGTTACACTTCATGGACAGAGTTCCATCTTATTTATTTATAACCTGTAAATAAAAATATTTTATGATTTTGAATAGTCCTGTTCCAAAATATTGAGGTTCAGGACAATAAATTGTATATTTATACCCCTATACATATACCAAAACGTACCCACCAGTCTTACTTATTTCCATTTTGTTGAATTACAGTTCTGTTTGTAATTGTTCATTCCTCACATTAAATACATACATACCCTAGACACTTGCCATATACATAACACTACAGAGATAAATAATACCCAGGGTGAGATCTCAAGAGGTAGCGGATAGGGACCCCTGAGAAATACTTCATCATCTTTCTGATTCAGGGTACTTACATAGCTTGACCTCACCTTGTTAACCTTTAATTTTAATACCATCAGAACCTCTTATCACACCAAGAACACATATAACTTAAGACACAATTGGGTCACAAATCTGAACATACCAATAAGGGGAATGCTGGAGGCTGCAGGTGGCGTGGACTCGGCCAAAAGTAGCAACAATACAAAAAAAGCCACAAAGATGTTCATACCTGCAGGCAGGAAAAATACACAAATACAAGTTACAATTGCAGCTTTGTTATTGGACGGAACATGCAAAGACATTAACAACAGAATGAATAAAGCGAGAACAGCTTTTGTTAGTCCAAACAACACCTGGAAGTCCTCTCAGTACAGCACACGCACCGAATTAAGATTATATGAGAGCTGTGTACTTTCTATGCTTCTGTATGGTGCGGAATGTTGGAGAGTAACAGAGAAGGAATTGTCGAAATTATCCTATTTCCACACAATCTGCCTCAGGAAAATGCTCTTAATCTTTAGGCCGAATACCATCACCGACCAAGAACTGCTTACTCGCAGTTATCAAGAAGACATACACACCATCATAGTTGGCAGACTCTGAAGTTGGGTCAGCCACGTCCTCATAAGAGACCCCGATGCCATCACAAGAACAGCTATGCTATGAACCCCTGTAGGAAAGCGAAAGAGAGGCCAACCAAAAACAACTTAGAGGAGAACTGTGGAGGCCGAGATGCAAAGAATGAACCAGAGCTGGGGCGCTGCACAAAGGATGGTAGCCTACAGAGCAAAGTGGAAGCAGTTTGTTGCTACTCTACAAGACTTTACCATCCGTGATGGCCACCGACTGCTGTGACAGTTAGCGGCCAAGGATCAAAGAAGAAGATGTCTTATAAAGGCAATGAAAGAGCATGTATATTTTATACAGAAAAGGATTTCAGATTGTTCATATAGAAAATATATTAATCATTATGTTTTGTTGAGATAATATACCAACTATTATGTTTCATAAAGATAGTATATTTCTTTTTCTTCTTCTTTAAGTACCATTCTGATGGCGTAGGTGATTATGTCTCTCCACAACTTTCTCTGCCCCAGTGCTGTTAATAAATTATGTTGCTGTCACGGGTTGCCTCCTCTTTGCTCTTTGCTCTGCAATAGTGGTCCAACAGTGGCCAAACCCTAGAGTATCTAGTGTGGGTCTTCAAAGGTGTCTACCTTTGCACAAGATTACTCTTGGCAGAGTTGTAGATAGAAGGATAATGATGCTTCTACCTCAAGGTAACTTCACAAGATATTCAGAAAGCGAGAACAATGCTGCATGAGGCTGAGCAAATGTTAACTCTAGTATCTGCCGTCAAATTTATAAATTGTCTGAGACATACGGATGTAATATATTCAAAATGATTAAATCAACTTAGGATTTGTCTTAACACAAGTAACAAATTTAATAATCAATTATAGTTAACAGTTTAAAAAATGAATAATTCTTTAACAAACAATAATCATCATCGAGTGATGTTATAGAGTACTGGGTAAGAGTTCACTTGGCAGCTTCTATGTTTCTACTTAGCTGCCAATGAGGTTCTGCTCCAGCTGATGTTTGGGTCTTTGCAGATAGATGACTGGATCATACTCGTCACTGGTCAAGTTTGGAAGTTGTAGCACGTTCCAAGAAGTGTCAGGGAGTAACTACCAAGCTAGTCCCGCGTCTCTAAGAACCGTTTTATGATGGTGTCTAGCGTCGACTTGAGGCCATTTATACCCTCACTTGTTCCAGAGATAGTACCTTCAGTTGGTACCACCGTCTAGTATCACAAAAGAAGAGAACAAATACCCTCTTGAGTATTGCGTTTTCCTGACATACACTCATGTGGCTCCCTATTTTCATTTCACCATCCCATCTACCTCACACCTTACCCTCTCTGAGAATTAATCTTAATCCAAGTGAGACGAAAACTTTCATTACATTTAAACTGAATAGGTTCAAATTTACCTCTACATTGGCTGAAAGGGTTAACAATATACTACGTATGTACATTATTTCTGTCATCAGTCACGCCCTGCTCCATATGGAACTTGGGACTACCTATGCTTTTGGTTCTCTATAAGAAACTCACATAAAGCAGTCACTTGCCCTTGCAGTGGTGGTTCATGAAATCATCATTCTATATGCTGAGGTTGCCAGCCTCGTATGACGTGGACATCCAGTATCAATATTCACATGTCAATATATACATATTATTTCACGTGTTACTAATGCAAAATATAGAATTAAAAATGTACAACTGACCCCAAAATATTTTTAGGATCACTGACTGACTTCTGGCTCAGAGAAATAGTTAAAGCAACTTATTGACAAAGAAAATGTAGCAACCTTATGGCTCACTAAGAAAATATAGCAATCTTATGGCTCACAAAGAAAATGTAGCAACCTTATGGCTCACAAATAAAATATAGCAACGATTATATGCCATAAATTCAATCTTCCAACAATTATACATAATAAAATAAAATGTATGTGTCAGCTTATTTTATTAATGAAATAGTCTGGGTATTCACAAAGAAAACGTGACAGCCTGGCCTTATAATTAAAACATCACAGATGGAAAAACAAAATTTTTTAACCAAACTATTTCAGTACTGTTGGTTCATTTAAAAATCGTAAAAGCCAAGAATCTTAATTATTTAAAAATAAAACACTTACGAAGCGGTTTCTAAAGAAAGTGTAACAAAGAGAATCATCATCATCATCAGCAGCAGCATCATCATCATTATCACCATTATCATCATCATCATCACGATCATCACCACCATTATCATCATCATTACCATTATCATCATCATCATCATTTTTATCATCATCATCATCATAATCATCATCACCATCATCATTATCACCATCACCATCATCATCATCATCCTCATCATCACCATCATCATCATTTTCATCATCATCATCATTATCATTTTCCTTTGCACTCCTTACGAAGCATGTAGCCACCACTAGTGCTGGTTACCTTGCAGGAAGCCTGAACTAAGCTGTACTATGCTCTTTCAGCGGTTCTTTTCTGTGGTAGTTTGTTTTACATGATGAGGTTGCCAGTCTCATGCACAACCGCATATTAATCGCCTTGTACGACATGCCTAAGGGTGCAGTGCTCCTATGTTCAGAGACCCTGGAAACTACAGACCAGACCATAGATAATAAATTCTCAAGCTGAGTCGAGACCACGGATAATACATTGTAAGGTATAATCAAGACCACAGATAATAAGTCCATAAGTTGAGCGCAAGGCGTAAATAATCCACATTTTCAAGCGATGTCGAGGCAACACCAAATATAATCAACTACTCACAAGAAACCACAGCGCAAGCTTTGTTTTACTTAACCAATCAACACTCTACAGTACATCTGATGCATGGAGGAATATATGGAGTCATCCTTATATGACCAACAGCAATGCACAATACTACAGAATACGTGCGTGGAAGTGAACCTATGTCTGTGGGGCTAATTACATCCTTATTGACTCTTGAAATCATCCACACACTTCTCGGGATTCCCCTTGTGGTGAAACTTGTTGAGAATCCAGTATTGCACACTAAGCTTGGAGAAGGCACTTGAGCCCTAGGCGTAGTTCTTTGGCTTTGACTTGGTTGACTGCATGCAGAAGGACCTCACTAAAGGAACCACTGATAGGCAGGGGAAGCTGAGAAGTGGCTCTGTGCAGGACGTGACAATTCCTTGGGAAAGCCCAGAACCAGAGTACAGTATTTTATCTCTGCATTGTTGGAGAGCCTCATTGGATGACGGGGAATGCACAGTATGCCACGCACTTCTTATTCATCGCTTGGGACTAGATGTGACGATCCTTTAAATGCAAGTCAAGCTAGAGAAGCGGGAGCTCATGACTTCAACTCAACACGTTTCGATATGGCAGAAAAGCCACAGGAGAAGCCTAGATGTACAGTGTAGATAATACCAAGGAGTCTTCAACTTGGTATTGGCTGCTAAAGAGCGAGAAGCTCAGCAGCCCAAGTTAAACAACAACAACACAGTACATCTGAATTCGGACTACAAGTAATCACGTGTTTTCTGAAATAGAATGCAGACCGTATAATACGAACGGTGTAAATAAATTACAGCAGTCCAGAAAATGCATAATCAACGTCTAAAAGAAAAACGGAATTTATTCTATAGATAATCAAAATCCTGAAGAAAAACAGAACCGAAAACATAAATAACCAACATTCGCAGTTTAAAAAAAATATTTTGACAAGGCACGCCACGTTCAACCTAGATATAAGGTGCGTCGGTTTTATTAGGGCGCATGCCCAAATGTAAAAGACCGTCTGGTCTCGTGTGGTAAGAATGTTCTGAAGTAAAAAAAAAGTTAATGTAACGGAACCGTAGACAATGAATATTCTAAAGTAAAACAGTCAATGTAATGAAACCATAGATAATCAATATTCTAAAGTAAAACAGTTAATATAATAAAACTGTAATAATAAATTTTAGGAATTTAATAACTTAATCTAACGAAACAATAGATAATCAATATTCTGAAGATCATCTGTTAATGTAGCGAAACCAAAGGTAATCAATATTCTGAAGTAGAAAGGTTAATGTACTTCAACAATATCAGAACTGTGGAGTCGGAGTCAGGAGTTGTGGAGTCGTTTTTTAGTGGCGTCGAAATCGGAATCGGTAAAAAAAATGTACGGACTCCGACTCCGAATGTAATGCCGTATGACTAGTGAACATCGGAGTCTAGAGACGGAATCGGATTTCTAAAATTTCAGGAGTCAGAATCTGACAATTTTTTGGTCGACTCCACAACGCTGAAAAATAATATGCAAAAATATTGATAAACTTTACCGAGCTGCATTTTTGCTGGGGACTCTGGGGGTAGCCAGAACAGAACCAGGGTAAGGCTGGAGAGCAGAACGCAGGGCAGAATTAGGATGTAATTGTAGAAGGCAACCTTTCTTCTTATGACGAGCTTGAAGACCAGATCCACGTAAGGTTCCAGGCAACAGGGGTAGTATTTGACGTTCCTTTCGCCAACAGACTCCTCAATGTCCCACTCGTTGCTCAAAATATAGTCATTCCTTTCGAAGCCGGACACTTCGCTATAATGGAACTGTGGGCACAGTAAATAAAAAATTCATTAAGTGCATCATATACAAATGTATAAGCAGAAGTTATGGCTAAGGAATTCCCAAAGCGCTAATCTTTTACTGTTTATGGAAATAGAGAATGCATTCAAAGAAGAAAAGAATTAATCTTTCCATCACAAATGGCTAAGCATCTTCCCCTCCCTTTTCGCTTCTTGTGTAGCATGCGCTACCAATGCAACCCACCCTATTCCAGGAACCTTGCATCAAAGCTTTCGTGTACTCGTGCGACGGTGGTTTCTGTTGCAATTTGTTATCAATAATGTGCTTGCCAGCCCCTAACGCAATCTCATATTAGTCGATTCCTACGGCATTCCTGAGGTAGCAGTAATTCAATTCTTTCTTAGTCTACTCTGAGAACAGCAGGAACTACACGGAATTAACCTCATTAGTTCCAAATGTCGCTCATCCTGAACAATTTCAAAGACTTTTATGTGGTTAGAGCGCTGGGCTCTGCCGGCAAAGGTACCGGGTTGAATTCACGGGATCCAGTCTACCTAGCTGTAAATGAGTACGTGACTTTGCTCTTGAGTTAAGAAAGGAAAAGACAGTAAGAAAGGGAACTTGTCACACTACCTCTCGATACTGGGACCTAGTATAGTGAACACGTTCCTCCCCTGCGACAGTATCTGTAATGGGACTACCTTTACCTTGAAGTAGAAAGAAAAGTTTGTTTGATATTTACATGTACTTATAATCACAATTTTCAGATTGTTTAATTGTGAAGTCAATGTCAAGAGGGAATATTGTTATTGTTATGGATTCATGTTATGTAATGCTTGTAACCATTTACTTATAGCGCAATATTTCAATTTGTCAATGACCTATGCTTAGTCACTTCACAGCCAGTGTTTAAAGCAATATTCCGTTAGGGGAGTGGAGTGTTTGCTATACTAGATCCAGCACCGTATTGAACACACTCAAAACTGCCAACATGCGCTTGAGGATAATGTGTCGACAAATTAAAAAAAACACAATTAACAAACCGGCTCACAGCAGAAAAACAATTTATTTAAATTCACTGCATGTCAGTGCAACACAATGCAATCCCTGTGTCACATTATTAATTATGATAAATGCGGGATCGCTTTATCGTGACGTTTTGGGGGTGTCTTTAAAGATTTCTTATTTTGAGCAGACGATGCAAATAATGATCACGTTTAATCAGAATTCGCTTCATCGCGCTGTCGTGATGTATCAGGACAGTGTCATGACAGAGGCAGGGGAATAGGAGGAGAGAAAACCTAGCGTGTAAGTAAAATATGTGTACCGCATGACGGGACTGAATTTTTTCAACTAGCAATAACCACGTCTCGGTAAAACCGCATCAGCTGCGGTACCGCCACTGCGCAAAGCTTTCCTAACTGAAGGCTGAACGATTAGTAGAAAGTGATAAAGGAACCAACTTCGGATGAATGGATAAACTGTTCACTGGACGTGCATTTAAAGGAAAGAAGCAAAAGTACAGGGTATTTCTAGCATATACTACCGTATGGGAGTGAAATGTTAGAGACTTCACCATACAAGGTCCATCATCGAGATGTGGGATTTTTTCCATTCCTCGCTGGCTTTTCCTTCCCTAACTCAAGAGCAAAGTCAGGTACCCATTTACATCTGGGTAGACTTAGCGCGACATCACCGTGTTTCAAACAAGGTAATTTTGCCGCGAGAGGACAGCGATCTAAACACTGCTTATTGGACACTCGTGGAAAGAAGGACATTATTAAACTGAATGGCGATTAAGGTAGTCCCATAAGAGATACTGTCGTGAAAGAGACGCCACTGCACTAGGTTCAGATTTATGAGATGGGTTAACCGGTTCCCTTTCTCGCTGCTTTGTGTTTCCCCAACTCTGGAGCAGAGTATGTACCAACTATAGCTGGATAGACTGTAGCGTGGCGCTACCAAGTTTCGATCCTGGAATCCGGTAAATTTGCAACAAAAGAAAAACGTTTCAACCGCTTAGCGATACGGGGAAAAGGTAATGATAAACTGAATTGCGACACAGTAATAAGTGTTTTTTCTTTTAATTACCTGCAGATCTAACTTGGAACCATCATAGGTCCATGAGCCGAATTTAAGATGGCAGCTTTGCACGTCAAATGGAAAATGTCTGATATCGATGGAGCAGGAGCTTTTGAAGACGGCCTGCGGGATCCAGACAACATCGCCATTACTGGAGATGACACATAAGGCTTCTCTCTTCTCTTCTAGTCTGGTATCAGCACTGGGGAGCAATAAGAATTTGACATTGTTGATTTACATGACTAATTTCGAAGTATATTCTGTCAAACCTAGTCCCTTTCTGTGGTAAATAATTCGTAGTACTATGTTTTTAGTGCATATTATTTGAATATTCCAATGGCATTTTTTTTTTGCAGCCCCTTTATTTTGTATCTTACTATTTATAGAAGGACTGAAAACGTAAGACAAGATCACCACTACGACAGAGAGAGAGAGAAAAAATAAGAAACGAAGGAAAAAGAAAAATTCATGGAGAGAAAAAAAAGTAGGAAGAAACAGGCAAAAAGGAAGATTAGATTAGGGGTGCGTCGAGGGAGGTGAGGCAGAAGAAGCTAAAATAGATTTTAAAAATATAAAACAAAAAAAAGGAGCACATTTATGGAAGAGGATGATGATAAAAAAGAGCCCGATGAAGAAACGACGACAAGGAGAATGAGGAGAAGTAAAAGAGGTAGAAAATCAAAGGGAGAAGGAAGAGGAAAGATGAAGAGAAGTAGAAGAAAGAAAGAAGTAATAAAAAAGTAAGAATGAGTGAAGAGAAACGAGGCAACGTCGAAGAAAAATAAAGAAGGCAGACAATAGAAAAGGAAAAAAAGGCCTCCTATAAAGAAAGAATGAATGAAAGAATATATCGGCGAAGAAGAAAAAAGAAAGTAAAAGAACAGAAGTAACAGAAAAGAAGAAAATTAATAAAAGAAGCAAAGAAAGATGTATTATTACACCTATTGGCTTCCATGTTGAATTATGAGCCCATTCAATTCCGTGTTCATAACAAAAACATAATCCATCTTGTTGAGAGCTCCAAACAATCAATAAACATTTCGGGTTTTCCCGGTAGAGTTTCTTCAATTATCGTTGCGCATGCTTTATAAAAGAAGTAAGATGCGTTGTGAAGGATGACGTCAGAGTGAAAGTGTGAGGTCAGATGGAGATTAAACGTTGGTCGGGCCGGTGGAAGGACAAGATGTCCATTTGATGTGAGCATTATTCATAAAGTTATGAACTTTTCTAACGAGACCTTCGATATCATCCTGAACGGAGAAAAACTACAGAAAGTTGAAAGTTTCAATTATTTAGGCAGTAAAATGACTCAGGATGGTGACACAACAAGAGAAATTCATACTAGAATTGCTTTGGCAGCTAGCGCCTTCAATAGATTATCTAACGTTTGGAAATTACGATCACTGAATATACATACCAAGCTTCGTCTGTTTAATTCGAATGTTATCTCAGTGTTAACATACGGCTGTGAAAGTTGGAAAATAACAAAATCATTGGAGAACAAGCTGAATACATTCGAGAACAAATGTCTTAGAAAAATCATGAACATCAGTTGGAAAGAATTCAAGACTAATCGACAAATAAGAGAAGACTCTAAGCAGAAATATGTCTCCGATTATATAAGGAAAAGACGATGGTCATATATCGGTCATGTCCTATAAATGCAAAACAACAGAATACCACTACAGGCGCTCACTTGGGTTCCTGAGGGTAAGAGGAAAAAAGGAAGACCAAAAGAAACACTTAAAAGAACAATAATAAGAGAAGGAAGAACGTTGGGCCTAAATAATGTGCAAGAGTTAAGAGGAGTAGCGTCACAACGAACAACCTGGAGATCACTGGTTTCTGCCTTATGCGCCGTGTTTGGCGCTTAAAGAAATTATTATTATTATTATTATTATTATTCATATGGTTCAAGTTTTCTGGAATTCCGAGTCAGGTTAGCGTGTCAGATATCAGTGGGGATAAATAGTTCAATCACAGGCAGTGATATTGTCTGTGCAGTTTAAATTAATCCGGGCCTGACAGTATAAATATGTGCAGTACAAATGATGTGGGTCATGACAGAAGATACCGGACGTGTGATGCCAGAAAGTGAAGCCTGAAATGCGATGATAAGATTTTGTTCTGATGCATTTATTGTGTGGATTAAACCTTGGACCGTCCTGACCTTTTTTATTCGTTCAATATATGTTGTGTGAATCCGTAAGTCGGTCCATCTTGAAAGATTCATAAAACATAAATTGTCAGGGTTACACAACACATGTGTCATGTGAGGGGGTTCCCAACCTGGGGTACGTGAAGCAGAATCAAGGGTCTCACCAAGAAACAGAATCAAGGGTCTCACAAATTAGCAGAATAAAGGGTCTCACCAAGAAACAGAATCAAGGGTCTCAACACGAAACAGGATCAAGGGTCTCTCCAAGAAAAAGAATCAAGGGTTTCACCAAGAAACAGAATCAAGGGTCTCACCAATAAACAGGATCAAGGATCTCATCACGAAACAGAATCAAGGGTCATACCAAGAAACAGAATCAAGGGTCTCACCAAGAAACATAACCAATGGTCTCACCAAGAAACAGAACAAAGGGTCTCACAAATTAGCAGAATCAAGGGTCTCACCAAGAAACAGAATCAAGGGTCTCACCAAGAAACATGATTAAGGGTCATACCAAGAAACAGAACCAAGGATCTCACCAAAAAACAGAATTAAGGATCTTACTAAGAAACAGAATCACTTTTCTCACTAGTGTATGTGTCTGTGTTCTGATAAACATTTAACAACTATAACGATACTGAAAATTGTGCTATGTACCATATAAATGTTTCTATATGAAAAACGAATTAATGTTTTTATTTATTTTCTTGTATACCCATGAATGTTAAACTCTAGAATTAATTCCCACTGATACTGAATAGACACACATTACGAAGCGAGAAGTTTTACTAAAAAAAAGGGAGGACAGAGACCACAAGGATTAGGAACCGCCGTGTTATATTTTCTCCAGAAATCATAATTATCACCTATCACCCTGTCTTTCATGTCCCCGCCATGCACAAGCTGCGTTGCACTTACTAATTATATAGTTTGATGTCTGGTTTCCAAATGTCCTCGCTGCTAACCCTCACTGTGGTGATGTTGCCGTAGTCTGACTCGTTCCACCTCAAATACATGTCGTTCCAGTTCTGGGAGGGATTTTTAAAAAATGAATAAAAGAGATTATCGTAATAAGCTTTTTTTCTGAATTATTGTTTACTTACTTTGCGTGGCCAGAGAATCTGCGCCTTAGTACTTTATTAAACAGTGTCAGTAATTTCTTTATAAACACAGTTTCAGCCACTTGTTGATCTAATACAATAGTTAAGAAGCACCAGATCTTAATCTCAAGACCAGTATAAAGCTGATCATAACTAATCAAGATGGAAGATGGTTGCACCCTGAAAGACATCTTCTACGGACAACTGGAAGATGGCAAAAGAACAGTTGGGCGACCGCAGCTGAGGTTTAAAGATGTGTGCAAGAGATACATGAGGGCACTGGACATAAATCAAGAAACCTGAGAGGAAGCTGCCGATCGCACCAAATGGCGTCACCTCAGATTGGGCGAAAACAAGTTATTACGGTAAGCAGAAGAGAGGAGAAAGGTCGAAAGAACACCAGGAAAATAAGCAGCTGAGGGCTGTTACCTCAGGGGTGCATTCCCATATTCAGTTATGACTGAAGGGGCTATTATGATTACTATTTTTTTAATATTATATTATATTTTGATATACTGCGAGATATTTTTCCATAAATATGTTTGACGGTAGCCTTAAACCATCGTGTGAAAGAAATTAGCAAGCATTTCGGGGCCAGGATAAAACCTAAAACTGCCTGGAACAGTAAGAGTTAAAGGATAAATCATTATTTAAGAGAACGCGTTTTGATATCCTCCAAGTTTGTCTCTGATTGCAAGACAAATATGAAAGTGTAGGGGAAATCATTGAGAACTTTTCTTAAACATGTATTTTGTGCTTCTTATGTAACCTTTTCCGTTTCTTTGCTTTTAAGTACAGGGAAACTCGTTAATCGAAAGTCGTTATTTGCTTAGCTGCAGAAGAACGGCGTTTAGACTTTGATCATCAAACTATCTTGCCATATGACAGTAGTAGGTTTCGCGATCTCCGGATTTTCACTTAACAAGCGTATGTTTTAACAAACCACATGGCTAAGCGCGGGACACCCGATTAGATAGAAAAGCCGTAGTTACGGGTACATAGTGTTGAGACTCTTTTTGCGCATCACTTAGGATCTTGCATTTGAAAACTTGGTGGTGCACATAAAGAGTCTAATGCGATTGTGTATGCGTGGCTACTGGGGATTATTATGATGTGTGTCAATGAAGGAACAGTTTTTGAGATTTCGGAAGGTGTCCTGGAGGATTTAAAAAGCGTATTAACATGATGACTATAGGATTTTGAGATGTGTGCTGAGAAGAAGTCGTGCTCTTGACAAGAGAGTAGTAATATATGTAAGATAGCATAAGCCAATATGGATATTTCAGATTCTGCGTGATCGCATATCATATAATAATTAGCGAGAGTGGAGGGATCATTAATAATATAAAAGATTAGTGGTGGTTCTATGTACCTGTCAATGGATGAATTAATATTTGAATCAATCTCAGTATGATAATCAGTTATGATCACGATGTTATGGATTCCCAATGTGGAAGTCATTAAAACGTTGCATCTGTGTGAAAATGGAGTTGAATTATTAATCGAATTGTACTTGGTCAATCGTATTCGACATTGTGTTATAAATTGTTTCGCCCATTCATTTATTGGGGCAACATATATACAGACAGTCACGTATCAGTTTAGGGGGCCAAACCAGGATTTCAAGCCAAACGTCAAGACCGAACATTCAAGCCGAACCTTCAAGCCCGTAACAGTTTTTGGAAGCCGGAGTACTAAGGATTTTTGAATTAATGTATAAAATATTACTGGCTTACCAGGCCATGGTAATATGCAAATCTGTCAAGATACTAGGATCAGTTACTGGAGTGAATGCCTAAATGAAAGATTCTATGATTTTCAAAGTTTAACGCAATGGTCAAAATAGACACGTATTGAAAGTTTAGCAAAAGACCGCACATAATACGGATATACGTTGACTCCTACTAAGGTCACCTAAACGGAAGGTCGAGGTCAATACCTTCCTTCAGGCTGTATAGTCAACATTTTGATCAACAACAGCCACGCCCACTGTCTATAACAGTCGTCAACGTTTGGGACAATTTTACGTTTTCTTCGATGTCCCGTCACCCCGCTGTCGTGGTGTCGTCATATCGTTACTATCAACTACGCTGAAGCTACCATTTCGCTACTTTCAGAAGATCTCCGTCAAGTCGTCAGAGCTTTCAATTATCATAGTTGGAAACAGGACTCTTATGTCGCTGCTGTTGAGCGTTGTTTCATCATAGATCGACCGTGGCTCATTGATCCATGACTCATCTGTTCGCCGAGGAACGGGTTCAGATAAGTTTATTTGTGTGATGCCTGTATCACAGTGGTAATTTGAAGTGTTTTCTCGGACATCTCTTCAGTCGGGTTTATGTATTTATATCTCTTTAATATTCAAGAGCGGGCGGTTGGTTTTGGAGTTCTGAGTGGAGCACATCTTCTGATGGGGTTATTCAGAACTGTTCTGTAGGGACTGTAAATATAATATTTTCTTACAGAGATCCAGCAACATTTGCTGAGGGATTTTCAGCTCTGTTTAAATTTATTGTATTGATTCCGTGTTTAGTTGTGACGTCATATTTAATTGTGTGTAATCTACGTCATTACTTGACCTCATTTATGCTGTATTATTGTTCGTCAGTCGTCGGCCTACTCTTGCTTTCTGTTGAACGATGTATGCATGTTCCATATATTTCAAATAGTCTTACGTCTGTGTCTTTGTCAAATCTTAGCGGTCGCTATTGTTTTATTTTGTGAGATTAATTTTGGTAGATATCTTCTTCTTCTTTGATCCATAACCGTCAAAGCAGTCAGTGGCCATCACGCCTGGTGGCGTCTTGTAGGGCAGCAACAAATTAATTCCACTTTGCTCGGTCGGCGGCCATCCTTCGTACAGTGCCCCAACTGTGGTTCATTCTTTGCATCTCAGCTTCCACAGTTCTCCGCCAAGTTGTTTTTGGTCGGCCTCTCTTTCGCTTTCCCTCGGGGGTCCATAGCATAGCTGTTCTTGTGATGGTATCAGGGTCCCTTCTGAGGACCTGGCCAACCCAACTCCATTTGGTAGATATATACGAGGTATATTTTGTGTCATGCATCTTAGTTGCTCCAATAATGTAATTAAATGTTTTTATTTGTAAGTCTGCTCTTCCACTTCGCGTTTCATAACATAAGATCAATATAATGATTGCATTATTACATTTAGAGAGTGATATTAATATTTGGAGTCAGTACGGAATACTGAAGAACACTATCTTATTATAAGGATGTGGTGAAGTGGGATGTTTTAAATATTTATAGGGGACTTAATGTACTGACTGAGATCAGCTGTGAAGGTATATATATCTAATAAGAGTAGTGTATTATATATAACCTTACTTGCTGCCACATATATATATATATATCTCAGTCAGAATTATTCTGGAATAGTGTGATGACTACGTTGTATGTCTAGGGTATGTGTATGATGAAGTGTAAGTCATAACAACAACAGACAGATAAACAATTTAATTTATTCCACCACACTTGACAACACTGTGACACTCACATACATAAAACACTCTACAAGGATATCTTAAAGGAGTCACTGATAACTTTTCAAATAACAATATGTATTCATTGCTGTCATGAATGAATATGTGTCCTGATTCAAATACAAAGGGAACCAGGAATCACAATCAATTTTAATTACAAGTTATATGTACAGAATTTCTCAATATGAATATTGTAGTGACATATATTATTAAAAGTATCCTATGTGTGTCAGTTGTGTAGTAGTAATATGAGGTAATACTGGTTTTGTTTTGTTCAAGCTCTGTTGGTATTTGTCATCATGACTTCAATAGTTTGTCTTTATTGGAACTAGTATTGGAGATGTTCTCAGTTCCTGATATTAAAACAATTTACTTCCCCTCTTAAGTTTATGTTACAATGTTATTTTAAGATGGGGGTACATAATTTTGAGCTCAGCTGGCCACATCAGCTTATCTTGCGTGATGGCGGCAGGAAAAGACTCCTCTGCTCGATTTCTCCCCTGTGCTCTGGAGACACCTCACTGATAGCTAAATGGACCAAGGAGTATGCTGTCCGACTCTGGATTCAGCAAAGCTCTGACCAGGTGCTGCTCAATACCATCAAGACCACGGTCCCTGAAAACAAGAAGGATGTACCTTCTACTTCATAACTAATTGATACTCTAGTTCTACACTGAGCACAATACACCACAAACATTGAGTTCAGAGCGTTAGGCCAACTGTCAGCTTCATCTGAAATACTTTATACCAGTATTAACCTCCTTAATGGTTACCACGCCTCTGCACTTCCAGCATTATTTCTTTCTAGTCAATCATCTAGGTGTCAGTGTACTGTTTGGCCATTCCATGCCGTTTTACTTTCCTCCGACACCTTCTGTTCAGGCTGGAGCATTATAGGCTTTACATCATGTTTGCTACTGAACTACACATATATACAGGCATAAATTAACAATTCACATTCAATTTTCATTAAAAGATACTGAATGTTTCAAGCTTACCACAATTCATAGAATAAACACAGATACGTTGACTAGCAATGAATTCTGGCACAAATACTGGCACAAATTCCCATCTGCTTATGTTCCAGGCTTTTATTTAGCAAAAATATGAGCTGGCTTCAACGCACTGTTGCTTTATCAAGCTTATTTGAACTAGTTGTCTCGAACTAACGCTCCTAAGTGAGTATATCAGCGAGTCTGGCCAATGGAGCCACGTTTCGACAAGTGTTTGAAAAAATTTTACCTTCCTACGTCTCCCCTAACAACGAAAGATAGTATTTATAGTCCGACCAATCGTGTTTAGTCTTATATTTGTTGCGCTCCAATCAATTTGGAGTTTACATGGTAGGCTATTTCCGTACGTAAGGTTTTTTCAAACACGTTATAAAAAAATTTTATGAGCAGAAATGATTTCATGCTGTCAGGCATCCCCACTATTTTATTTTGGTTATAACTTGTTAATTCCTAGACTATTTGCGTAACGTTTTACATATTCTTTGTCAGCAAGCCCTAAGGAACCCAAATATATAAATTTAAAAGAGCTACGTGGCTGCGTTCAAAATATGCAATTTCTTCTACCTCCTGTTTCGAAGATGTGCTGTCTGGGTACTGTAATGTTTTCAAACGTAAACCCATCTAATGTTATCTTTTCTAATAAGCGTTTTCCAGGTTTTTTTTAAAACCTAACTCTGGGAAGGTTAGTGTTTTTATCACTGTCCGTCCGAAAAAGTTAGTGCATGTGGCCTTACACGCGTGATAGTAGTAATTGTGTATCGCGTTACGCTTGTTGGGGTGGCATTAATAGCGAGACGCGTGTTTAATTTTGCATGCGTTCGGCTTTCTGCCTCTCCCCTCTCTCTATCCTTTAGTCCATCTGTTCGTTCGTTTTGGTAACGTAATATAATTAATGTTAGGATTAATTTAGGTCATTACGCAGTGTGCCTCCCAATGTTTTTCTTAGAAATGCAATACCCGTTTTAATGTGTTGTGGAAACGCTTGTATTTATGCAGTGGCTTATATTTAACGTGGAAACGTTACAATTTGCAGACGAAGCATAAAACAAAGGGGGATTTCGAGTACATTCCTTGTGACAGCACTGTTATTTTACCATTGCTCTTTTCTTTATTAGAATTTATTTGTTAGGCTTTATATTTACCTGATAATTTATATATGTGGATTAGAATATTTCACGACACCTCCCCTCTTAAAACAGACATTATATGTCAGTCCTTTATTCTATATACACATAGATAAATGTAAGTCAACTTGACTTTACTCTGCTGTGGTGCTATCATGGTTTTATGTAGTTGGGTCCATTCAGAGTAGGCACTACTCTTGAAATCTGCCTCAGACTTCTACAACCAATAATATATTTCGGTTATGTTACTGAACAGCCGCAAGTGTGAGTGCTTGTCTTAATGCTGCTTCGCAACCCGTATTCACCATTTCTCTTCTCTGAGTCTGCGCAATGACATGTCCAGAGAACATTATATTTCCCTCAAAATGTACGTTATGAGGAGATAACATATACCTGGTGATAGCAGAGTTTTCGTAGTGGATCCCATAACCTTCTTATTATCCTGTATGAAACATTCGGAATATCCTCAATCAAAGAGGCAACTCAGGGATTCATTACGTTCCTCCGAAATGTTTACATCCAACAATTTTCTCATCATTCTAGAGAAGACACTAGGCGCATTCTTCAATCCAAATGGCAATCTATTGAACTCATAGTGTCCTTCTGAGGTACTAAAAGCTAGGTATGGCCTAACCTCAGGCTTTACTGGAATCTGATAGTATCCTTTACTCAGATCCACTTTTGAGAAATATTTAGCTTTATTTAGTCTGGCAAACAGCTGATTTGTATCCGGCAATGGATCCACCTGTCCTTCTGTAATAGCATTCAGTCTCCTGTAATCTATACAGAGTCTATGTTCTCCAGAGGGCTTCCTTAAGAGTACAACACCGGAACTATACGAAGATTCACTGTGCGAAATAATTCCCTCCTTCAATAGATAGTCTATCTCTTCCTTCAAAGCTTTCTCCTTAGCAAACGGAATCGAATATGGTTTCATACAGACAGGTGTAGGGTCTATCAGTTTCATATCATATTCCAATAGGTTTGTATGCCCTGGTCGATCTGTTAACACCTCTGCATGATTATTTAGAACCTGTTGCACTCTCTCTTTCTGAGTTTTCGTTAAATGTGTACTGATTTTCACCTGGGCTGCTGTCTCACAGGGGTGTAATGGATATTCAAATGATGAAAGTGGTTCCTTTTTCATCTCCATGGCGATGGACAAGGTCAACAAGTGTGTCTCTTCCTGATGTTCTCTTTCCAAATATTTCTTCAGGAGATTCACATGATAGATTTTTTCTTTCCCCTTCTTATCTATCTTATAATTTGTTCTAGATACCTTCTCTAAAACTGTATATGGACCCTACCATCCAATTTGTAACTTATTCTGACTCCCGGGCAAAAGAAGCAGTACTTTCTCTCCCACAGCCAAATTTCTGTCTTTCGCCTTCCTGTTATAATAGGCAGCATGTTTCTTCCTGGCTTGTTTCAAATTTTCATTGGCAAGTTTCCAGCCAGTTTTTAAACGAGTGGTCAGCTCATTCACATATTGGTATGAAGATGTAATGTTTCCCTCTGCCTTTTCATCAGTCCACGTTCTTAACAAAGCTACATATGGACCTTTAATTGTGTGGACCTATTTGTCCATGCACCGGTATGGTCTCTTCCACTCGAAGCTTTATAGTGATGATTTTTCCTCCCAGAATTATCATTCACAAAACGACCGCTACCAATTTTTCTTTTGGGGCTTTCTCCCCACTTAAAATTCTTGATGAGAGATTTTCTCTCTACATCCTCTTCCGCCAGTTTGTTTAAGTCCGATTGAGGGATTGTCGGCTTATCCTGGGGTAAGACATCTTTTTGCACTCTCCGCATAGTGGCCATTGTAAAACAGTTAAGTGAAGCTTGTCCGTGAAAAGGGGCTTCCCATTCCATTTGGTCCACTTTATCAAATCTATTTTTCTTTTTATTGTCAGGCCTAATTTTGCCCCGTGGCGTGTCCAGGTCCTGATCCATGTTCCCACTTGTGGGTGTTCCCTCATGTGCTATGCTACACCTTTCTACAAAATTCTCAATGTCCCATCTTGCTTTGGGCCAATAATAATTGTGAGCCACCTTTTGAATGATGGTACCTATCTTCTCATGGTCCCCATCTGGTTTCACATGTAGGCTCCTTATTAAGTCTGCCCTATATCTTTTAGGAAGTACCAGCTGTCCCTGACCTTTGGATCTAGCTCCAGTCTTCCTATACATCAACTTGTTTTTCATGTAAAAATCTCCCTTGCCTGGAGTTGTATGACAAGTTGACAATTTTCTGAAACAAGGCTTGAGTGTTTTATCCCCAGCCTGTGCCTTCCTCATCTCATCTGGAGTGGTATCTAACATAATATCCTCCTCCTGTCTTGAGGTCGACCTGACCTGAAGGGTTGCCATATACACAGGTTTCCTTCTGCAACGGTCAGTGTCATGATTGTCCATCTGACAATTCTTACACCACCTTTTTCCTTGGTTGAAAGATTTTCTTTCATCATATTTCCTTTCATCGAATTGTGGGAATTTATTTTTATTTTCATACCGTGGCCTATCAAACTGGTGATTACCTTTGTTTTGATCCCTAGGATCAAATTTATTAAAGTTCTGTGGTGCCCTAAAGTTATCCACTTGTTTCTTTTTATTACCTGTTACCTCTGCTTGAGCTGCTTGATACCTTTCAGCAACATTTAGCAACTCACCCAGCCTCTCTGCACCTTGTTCCATGAGAAACTTTCTCAGGTCTGGAGCCATGGACTCTCTTAGCTGCTCTATAAGGACCATTTCCTTAAGATCTTGGGTTTTCCCCAGAGAAGTCCATTTCTCCAAGTATGTCTCTATTCGTGCAGAGAACTGGTGATAGGTTTCACCTGACAGTAGTTTAGCATTCCTAAATTTTTTCCTATAAAATTCTGCATTCTTTTCATATCTTAACAAAAGAGCCTGCTTCAGCATGTCATAATTTTCCTGATCACCTCTGCTCATTTTTGCAAAAACTTCATAAGCTGCCCCACGAAGTCCTTGAGATAACTTTAAGCTCCACCTTTCTCTCTCTAACCCATACGTGGTAGCTAATAGTTCATACCTATTTAGGTAGCTCTCTATATCATCGTCTTTCTCAACAAAATGATCTAAATGAAAATTCATAGCTGAGGTTGAGGCTCCTTGGCTAGCAGTGGCATCAGAGGCAAAGAGACTGGCACCATTTTCAGGAGCATGGCCTTGAAACTCAAACTCCCTTAGTCGTAACTCATGTTCCCTTTGTAATCTTTTATCTTCTGCTTCCCTTTCTGCAGCTAATTTCTTCTCTTCCCTTTCTGCAGTCAATCTTCTTTCTTCTGCTTCCCTTTCTGCAGTCAATCTTCTTTCTTCTGCTTCCAATTTCTTAGCCTCAGCCTCAATCTGCAATCTCTTAATTTCTTTTTCAGCCTCTAACTTTCTTTCGGCTTCAAACCTTCTTTCTTCGCGTTCAATAAATTTGTCACATTCCGTAGTGACATAGGCAACCATAACTTGCCCATCTAATCCTAACTCTTTTGCAGTCTGAACAGCAGCAGATCGAAACTTGGCCAGGTCCGCCATTGTCTATCAGGTAAATTTATACAATGTCTAACCAACAATTCAATCTCTAAATATATATCTAATGGACAACACAGGCACCGTGAGCTCAACCTTATTTAATTCCACCCAAGGATACCTTTTAATTCTTATATTCCCTGAAGTGAATTACCCCCACTATTTTTAATAGGGAAAGATTCAAAATCCCAAGGGCGAGACCCCAATATATGTGGTGAAGTGGGATGTTTTAAATATTTATAGGGGACTTAATGTACTGACTGAGATCAGCTGTGAAGGTATATATATCTAATAAGAGTAGTGTATTATATATAACCTTACTTGCTGCCACATATATATATATATCTCAGTCAGAATTATTCTGGAATAGTGTGATGACTACGTTGTATGTCTAGGGTATGTGTATGATGAAGTGTAAGTCATAACAACAACAGACAGATAAACAATTTAATTTATTCCACCACACTTGACAACACTGTGACACTCACATACATAAAACACTCTACAAGGATATCTTAAAGGAGTCACTGATAACTTTTCAAATAACAATATGTATTCATTGCTGTCATGAATGAATATGTGTCCTGATTCAAATACAAAGGGAACCAGGAATCACAATCAATTTTAATTACAAGTTATATGTACAGAATTTCTCAATATGAATATTGTAGTGACATATATTATTAAAAGGATATGTT
Organism: Oreohelix idahoensis; assembly: GCA_024509875.1. Taxonomy (NCBI): domain Eukaryota; kingdom Metazoa; phylum Mollusca; class Gastropoda; order Stylommatophora; family Oreohelicidae; genus Oreohelix; species Oreohelix idahoensis. Next base: position 192,555 of record JAMPIV010011035.1, read on the forward strand.
GCGTGATAAATTCTCGCAACATCGTTTTGTTTCAATGTCTGTTTTATAACGCAAGGGCAACAACTGCTTGGAATTTATAGTCACTTTTCTCGGTAAGCATTTGTCTTCTCGCGTTGGTATCGAATGCAGTTAAGTTTGAGCTGTGGTCATTTTTGCGCTGGACTGCGCATGACTTGTCTTGTTGTTTGGTCGATCGGTTTCCGCCCACGACGAGTGGAGTGAGCGATTTGGAATGGCGAAAGAGATGCCTCGTTGAAGAGGGGATCTCCGCTATTTTTTGTTCTGTCAGGGATGTGTAGTCCTCTTAATGGATATTTCGTTTATTCGAGATAATACCTCTAGTGTTTTCCCACATGCCGGGAGGCGTGATATTTCTGTGTATTTCATGAAAGCAAGGTAAATTGACTTTTTCATTAACTCTATCGATTTTGGGTCGTGAGCGATTTCGATTCATAGCCTGTCTCCGAAAGTCGTCGCCACGAGATGTTTTTTCCCAGCTCACATGTCGCTGCATTGTACTGCATCGGTTGATGCATGTACCAAGGACCATTACTTGCTACTTTGTTAAATGAATTAGGTTTGGAAAACCTTTATTATCTAGAGGATATTTTTGTGGACATTATTTATACTTCGGCAGACGTGTCTGTCTTGCTGAAGTCAAACTAAGGAGAGTGAACTGATCTCATACATCTGGTTATCTCCTGGCTGTTATAGAAAAGGATGGAGTTTTCCACCTGACTACATTTACAGCACTATGAAATATAACATGCATCTGACTCATCATTGTAATGCTGTCTACCGTCTATTGCTGTATTGAATGTTGCTGTGATAATGACTGTTTGATGTGCCTACACATTTGCGTAACCATTTTGTCACTGTGGCGTCCACAATAAATAATGAAGAAAAACGTCAACGGCTGTTTCAAGACTCATTGACTTTATACGTCGTGAGTTTACTGACGTCCTATGTGGATTGCCCTGTTATTGTTGTATGAACATTGTTTTGACTGAACACATCTACACACTACACAAAACCAGACATGCGGATACCATCCATCATCATATGGCATCACGCATCATTTGGTGGCCATAAGCTGGTTTGATTCTGGTACTAGCAAACACGGGGTCCCTTACCCACTTCATTTTCAACAAGAATTCATCAGCATCCTTCAAGAAATTAACATTCTTCAATACAGTCAACATCTTCAAAATTTTCAAAGTACTCGGCGTTGCCCGGTAAAAGTCAAAATTTCAATTTTTTGACGGAAACAAGAATTTGACAGTACCCGGCGTTGTTACATGTTGCCGGATAACTCGGACTGCTGTTATCTTTTACGCAAGTCAAGCAAGTTGCTGCTGTCAAGGTTCCAGTGCTGTCGTTTTTGTGAAGGTCAAGTGCCGGTTGAAACGGGTTGTTTTCTGAAGAAGGCCAAGTACCGATTTCCATCAACTTACTTTTGGATTAGAAGGTCAAGTGCCGAAACAAAACTCAAACACACAGTACTTCAGAAGCTCTTGTACCATCGTGTTAGCAGTGGAAGCAGTTCAGATGTGCCATCATCGTTGGAGCTTCGCTCTTTAGGACGTTGATTGACATCCGTTTTTCTGCTGTTCGACGATTGGAAGCCTATAAGTTAAGTGGCCTGTTTGTATGTAAACTGTGCCCTTATACTTCTGCTGAGTCTTCTGTGTATCATCTCATTCTATATGTTATATGTCTATATGTTATTTGTATATTTATATGTTTATATTTCAGCGGGTTCTCGGTTGGGTGGTGTCTCCGTTAGATTATGCCACGTCATAGAGGTCGTCTATTGTGAGCGTTTTCTGTAGGGTTTGCAAATTTCCGATACTGGAATTTGCTAAGCGACTTCTGTTGCTATTTATGTTAGCTGTGATGACATGTGAGATATGAGGGCACTGGACATGGATCCAGCAACATGGGAGGATGAAGCTGCCGATCGCACTAAGTGGCGATGCTATTTACGGCGCCACCTCAGATTGGGCGAAGAGAGGCTCACACAAGTTTTTGAGGAGAAAAACGTCGATTAAGCAGCTGAGGGCTGTCACCTCAGGGGCGCATTCCCATAGTCAGTTATGACTGAAGGGGCTATTTTATTGTTATTTTATGATGACATGTTTTTAATATTGTNTTCGTTATTATTTCGCATTCTTTAGTTTTGTTTTGATTTGTTTGTATTTGTTAGCCTACTCTTGTCTATAATTTAGTTTCATACAACATTTTTGTTTATACACTGTGGTGTCATGTATTTTGTTTAATTATAGCGCAGATATCGTCACATTTTTTGTGATATTTCATTAATTTCTGCTTTATTTTTAGTTGATTTCTGCGAAAGTTTTTGTATTGTTGCTGATCTTTGTTATTGTTTACATTGTTATTGTTTACATTGTTTGTATTGTTTACATTTTCAATGTTTACATTCTGCATGTGTTTACATAGTCATTGTTTACAGTTATAGTAATTAGTTAATGGGCTATGCTAATGCACTGTTACTACTACACTGATGATAAATGAATGATGAATAGTGTCGTGCACTATTGAATGAGAAGTGCACTTATGATCAAGAATTGAGTGCTGATATTTCATATACAAGTTCTTTGATTGGAGACTTGTTTCCCACAGAGACTGGGATAATATAAGGTGATGTGAATATACAAGTGTTTAATTAAGACTTGTTACACTTAGGTTTGAAATAAATTAGTTAATTATTTCAGGTTTTGGACTCATATGTTAGACAACATGTCTACATTTGAGCACTTTATTGAGCAGGGTAAATTGCTTGGCAAGACTGGTGATAAGTTAGAAGAATTTGCAACTGCTCGATATGATAAAGCAATGGAAGCTGAACAAAAGAAACTGCATATGGAAGCTGAACAAAAGAAACTGCAGATGCAGGTGGATGAAAAAAGATTCCAAATGGAAATGGAAAAACAAAAAAGGGAATCAGAAGCTGAGGAAAGAAAACTCCAGCTACAGCTAGAAGCTGAGAATAAAAGACTTGAAAAAGAGGCTGAGAATAAAAGACTTGAAAAAGAGGCTGAGAATAAAAGACTTGAAAAAGAGGCTGAGAATAAAAGACTTGAAAAAGAGGCTGAAAATAAAAGACTTGAAAAAGAAGCTGAAAATGAAAGACTTCAAAAAGAGGCTCAGGCTGAGGAAAGAAGATTACAGAGAGAGTCTGATGAGAGAAAAGAGAAAGCAAAAATGGAACATGAAGAAAAGGTCTTAGCTTTAGAGTTGGAAAAATTGAAATTGACGAGCATGAGTAATGGTAATGATTCAAACAAGGGTTCATCTTCTGGTAAGGCTAATAATGATACTTTTAAGATTAAGTTACCAACATTTAGTCCTTCCAGTGATGACATAATGTTCTATCTGGACAGATTTGAACAAGCATGTACAGCTCATAACATAGACAAAGCAAAATATGTTTATCAGTTATCAGGGATACTGACAGGTAAAGCTCTAAGTATATTAAATATGGTGGATGAACCTGACAAGAACAATTATGAGGTTGTCAGGGCCGCTTTGTTAAAGAAATATCAGCTTAACGAAGACGGCTATCGTCTACAATTTAAAAACATGTTACCTGAAAATGGAGTTGAATTCTCCGAGTTTATTGCAAGAATACGCATTACTTTCTCACGATGGGTTGAACTATCTAAGACGGAAAAAACTTATGAAGGACTTATGGACTTAATACTTAGAGACAAAGTCATGTCGTCTGTCAATGAGTCTTTCCTTGCTTTCCTTCATGAACGTAAACCTAAAACAATAAAAGAAATGGAAGATTTCTGTTGCCAATACGTAACTGCGCACCCACACATAACCATGGGTAACTCTAAGGTGAAAGAAGGTTTACCAGTTGCTTCGGCAGCTCCGTATGGTCAAAACTTTGCTCGTAGATCCCAACAAAATTTTGATAGAAAGGGTAGCGGTAATTTCTGTCAAAATCATGGAAATCAATTTCATGGTGATTCTTCTTCGAAGAATTGGAGACAACCTGATAGTACTCGTTACTATCACCCTAATAATTATAGGCATTTCAAAAGAGGATATGGTAATAGAGGTTATTCCTGCCGAAGACCTCAGAACCAAACAAATAGATGTTCGCATCAATGTGAACATGATAGTAATCGTGGAAACTGGAATTCGAACCAGGATAACAATTACAATAGAGACAATAATAACTGCAGAGATAATAATAACTTTGATAACTTCAGAGGTAATAATAGTCGGGGTAGATCTCAACACAAAAAAAAAGAGATATCAGCAGGCTAATGCTGTACAACAGGAAACTGAGGGAGCCTGTAATCATGGTGTTGATAATAAAAACTTTGACGCTGTCACTGGTTCTCCTTTTGACTTTGAGAGAGCAAACAAATGCCCCCAATGCAGTACTTTATTCGAACCGGGTACCATAACTACTTTGAGTTGTGGTCACCCACTTCCCGCTCTTCCTGCTGCTGTTGCGCATGACGGGAGGGGTTCTTTAATCCTACATAAGGGTCTTGTTAATGATACTCCGGTCTCACTACTTTTCGATTCCGGATGCACCACTATTGGTGTTAGGCAATCGCTTGTAGATCCATCTTGTGCTACAGGAAGGGTTATTAAATGTGTCACATTTGGCGGCACTCTAGAAAAATATCCTACTGCTGTAATTCGCATTGCCACTCCTTTCTTTACTGGAGATGTGCATGCTTGTCTCTTACCTAATCCTATTGCGGACCTTATTATTGGTCGTATTCACGGAGTTAGGGAGTGTACCCCACAGCAGATTGCTGCTTGGGAAGATAATAACATGCAAGCTACAAATGCAGTGGTTACAAGAGCACAAGCTCTACAAACACCCGAAACTTCACTGAATAGTGATAATGAAGTTGATAGCCAAGATAGTCACTTAGTAATCACTCGTGACTCTTTCATAAAATTGCAAGAAGAAGATCCTTCTTTAAAAAAATTCTTCGTTCTTGCGAAGAAAGGTGATCCGAATCAGGATACAAATAGAAAATCTTGGATTGCAATGAGAAACGGCGTACTTGTACGTATGGTACAAGATTCGACTACGTCGGCACATTCGCAAATTCTTGTTCCCAAGAGCATGAGAGTCCAAATATTACAACATGCTCATGACTCGCAATGTGCTGGACATATGGGTTTTTCCCGTACGAAGTCGAGAGTCCTTGCGGCTTTCTTTTGGCCTTTTGTCAATAAGGACATTCGTATTTACTGCCGATCATGCAAGGTATGTCAGGAGGTCAAATCTAGAGGACCACGACATGCTGCGCCTATCCAGGCTGCTGACATTCCTATTCGGCCGTTTCAGAAAATGGCCATAGATATTATTGGCCCTTTTAAGGTCAAGTCGGCCAGAGGACATCAGTTTATCCTTACATGTGTCGATATGTGCACACGTTGGCCAGAGGCTATTCCTCTTAAGAGCATATCTACTACAGATATCGCAGATGCTCTTTGGTTGATATTTTCTCGCTTGGGGTTCCCCAGAGAAATATTGTCAGACCATGGCACTCAACTCATATCTGACACTATGTCACAGGTAATGTCTACCTTACATATTGAACGATCTCTCAGTAGTATCTACCATCCTATGTCTAATGGGTTAGTTGAGCGTCTGAATAGAACGCTCAAGACTTTGCTTGGTAAGATAACTGAAGATCATCCTCAAGATTGGGACAGGGTTTTACCCGCGGCTCTCTTTGCCTATAGAGAAGTCCCTAATGAACACACAGGATTTTCTCCCTTCGAACTTGTCTTTGGCGCGCGTCCACGCGGCCCTATGTCTTTATTACACGATCTCATCACTGCCGATGATATTAGCGATGAAACTCAATCCTCATATGAGTATGTCATTGCTCTTAGACAAAAGATCATTGAGGCATGTAAGCTAGCAACTGCTTCATCAGAAATTGCTAAAGAGAAGGCAAGACAGTTTGCTAACAAGAATAGATGTCTACGACAACTTTGTCCAGGTGACAAAGCATTCGTCCTACTCCCCAGTAGGGAAAATAGACTTCTTATTGCATGGAAAGGTCCGTATGCAATAGTCTCTCGGATTTCCGATGTTGACTATGTGGTCGATATTGATGGAAAGCATAAAACTTTCCACATAAACATGCTTTCGGAATTTCACGAACGTCCGGACTATTTGCTGCCTATTTTCCAGGCAACGGATGATGCTCCTGCACCTCACGGTCATTATTCATCCCTGTCTGTCATTCAGGATGAGGAAGCTACCTTCTCTGATGTCAACCTTCCCCTTCCAGTGGTTCCATTACATTCCACGGAATCTTGGAAAAACGTTTCTGTTTCTCCTAATCTTTCTGGTGACGAACATCGACAAGTCTCGTCGATGTTACAAACATTTCAGGATGTTCTCACTGACATTCCTGGACACACAGATGTCATAGAACATGACATAATTCTTACCGACAATAATCCAATTAGGGTTAGGCCGTATCCTATTCCTATACACTTTCAGTCGCAAGTGGAAAAGGAATTGGATGAAATGATTCAATTAAATATAATTGAACCATCGACTTCACCATATTCTTCTTCCATGGTTATTGTCCGGAAGAAGGATAAGAACATACGAATTTGCGTTGATTATCGCAAATTGAATCAGGTCACAAAGTTCGACGCTGAACCGATGCCTTTGTTAGAAGATCTACTGATTAGACTTTCTAATTCTAGATTCTTCACTAAACTTGACTTGTCTAAAGGTTATTGGCAAGTGCCTTTAGCAGAGCATGCCAAACCTCTTACTGCTTTTTCTACACCTAGGGGTCTATTTCAATGGAATGTTATGCCTTTTGGTCTCATGAACGCCCCTGCCACTTTCGTTCGCATGATGCGTCGAATTCTGTCACATCGTTCGGATGTCATCGCATACTTAGATGACATCTGTCTCTTCAGTGATACCTGGGAAGATCACTATTTAGGGATATATGACTTACTGTCCACTCTACGTGAGAATAATTTGACAGCAAAACCTTCTAAAGCTTTTGTTGGTTTTGGTGAAATCTCTTTCCTGGGTCATCGTGTTGGTCATGGTCTCTTGAAGACAGAAGACCACAATACTTCCAAAATACTGAACATCTCTGTTCCTAAAACGAAGAAACAAGTTAGGAGTCTCTTAGGTTTAATTCAATTTTATGGGAGATTTATTCCAAATTTATCTTCGATCATGGCACCTCTCTCAACATTGTTGAAGAAAGGTTCGCCTAATCTGGTCCGTTGGTCTGAAGAATGCCAATCTTCACTAGACCAAATCAAGAATATATTTTCTTCTCCTCCCATCTTAAGATTACCTACTCTTGATAGGACTTTTGTTCTTCGGAGTGATGCTTCATCCTCTGGGATTGGAGCAGCACTGATGCAAGAATATGCAAATACTCTGCATCCTGTTATGTACATTTCTAGAAAACTAAATGCGGCAGAGAGGAACTACTCGGTTTTAGACCGTGAGTTGTTAGCGATGGTTTGGTCAATTCTAAAACTACAAAGATTCCTCCTGGGCGCACATTTCATTCTAGAGACTGATCAGAAAGCTCTTACAGCTATTCAGACTAAGAATTTGAAGAGTTCGAGATCCACTCGATATGCTATAGCTCTTCAACCTTTTCACTTCACGGTACGAGCTATCCGTGGTGCGGATAATGTGATGGCTGACATTTTGTCTAGATGCCCACATGACTCCAACTAATACTTCTGTCCTATATTTCTATATATTACAGAGTCATAACACACCTATATTTCTACAATAGATTAGCACATCTGTACTTACTTTATATGTACACACTATCGTGCTTTGTTGTCATCTTCTTCTGTTCGTTTTTTAAGATGATAGAGGAGGACTGAGTAGTTAATATAAGGGCCGTTAGTTTACTAAACAGCCACAATTATTAATAATGTATTGTACCTTATGAAGCATATTAGTTATTAATTAGCATTATATTGCTTGTACTTTCTCAGAATGTCATTGTTGAGCTGAGGACTTACCTTACGAGTTCTAGATTGTGTACTTACCCTCGGAATACCAGAGCATATATCCTGGATCGTCATGTAGTTTAACTTTACTATGTACTTATTTCATTACATGTCAAAGAATGTACTATTTAAATTTTCCTATCAGATTTGTACATCCATTTTTAAAGACAATATTAGAGTATGCTGTTTAATGATGATTATAGTAACTTGCATACGTATATTGTGTTTACATGCTAACGTGATGTGTGTTGGTGACACCTCCCCGATGTGAATATTTTTTGAGACATATTTATTTTTCTGTTGAGGTATATCCTCACCAGACACTCTATAATTAGCCTATTGTTTGGCAATTTAATTAATTATCAGCGCATAATTCGTGCGTTTTGAGCCGCTTATCGCTTGCTCTTTGATATTGAAAAAAAAATATGTTCCACATTTTTTTTTTAATCGGGAGGAGGTGGTGATATGTTGCGTGATAAATTCTCGCAACATCGTTTTGTTTCAATGTCTGTTTTATAACGCAAGGGCAACAACTGCTTGGAATTTATAGTCACTTTTCTCGGTAAGCATTTGTCTTTTCGCGTTGGTATCGAATGCAGTTAAGTTTGAGCTGTGGTCATTTTTGCGCTGGACTGCGCATGACTTGTCTTGTTGTTTGGTCGATCGGTTTCCGCCCACGACGAGTGGAGTGAGCGATTTGGAATGGCGAAAGAGATGCCTCGTTGAAGAGGGGATCTCCGCTATTTTTTGTTCTGTCAGGGATGTGTAGTCCTCTTAATGGATATTTCGTTTATTCGAGATAATACCTCTAGTGTTTTCCCACATGCCGGGAGGCGTGATATTTCTGTGTATTTCATGAAAGCAAGGTAAATTGACTTTTTCATTAACTCTATCGATTTTGGGTCGTGAGCGATTTCGATTCATAGCCTGTCTCCGAAAGTCGTCGCCACGAGATGTTTTTTCCCAGCTCACATGTCGCTGCATTGTACTGCATCGGTTGATGCATGTACCAAGGACCATTACTTGCTACTTTGTTAAATGAATTAGGTTTGGAAAACCTTTATTATCTAGAGGATATTTTTGTGGACATTATTTATACTTCGGCAGACGTGTCTGTCTTGCTGAAGTCAAACTAAGGAGAGTGAACTGATCTCATACATCTGGTTATCTCCTGGCTGTTATAGAAAAAGGATGGAGTTTTCCACCTGACTACATTTACAGCACTATGAAATATAACATGCATCTGACTCATCATTGTAATGCTGTCTACCGTCTATTGCTGTATTGAATGTTGCTGTGATAATGACTGTTTGATGTGCCTACACATTTGCGTAACCATTTTGTCACTGTGGCGTCCACAATAAATAATGAAGAAAAACGTCAACGGCTGTTTCAAGACTCATTGACTTTATACGTCGTGAGTTTACTGACGTCCTATGTGGATTGCCCTGTTATTGTTGTATGAACATTGTTTTGACTGAACACATCTACACACTACACAAAACCAGACATGCGGATACCATCCATCATCATATGGCATCACGCATCAGTATCCTATGTGTGTCAGTTGTGTAGTAGTAATATGAGGTAATACTGGTTTTGTTTTGTTCAAGCTCTGTTGGTATTTGTCATCATGACTTCAATAGTTTGTCTTTATTGGAACTAGTATTGGAGATGTTCTCAGTTCCTGATATTAAAACAATTTACTTCCCCTCTTAAGTTTATGTTACAATGTTATTTTAAGATGGGGGTACATAATTTTGAGCTCAGCTGGCCACATCAGCTTATCTTGCGTGATGGCGGCAGGAAAAGACTCCTCTGCTCGATTTCTCCCCTGTGCTCTGGAGACACCTCACTGATAGCTAAATGGACCAAGGAGTATGCTGTCCGACTCTGGATTCAGCAAGGCTCTGACCAGGTGCTGCTCAATACCATCAAGACCACGGTCCCTGAAAACAAGAAGGATGTACCTTCTACTTCATAACTAATTGATACTCTAGTTCTACACTGAGCACAATACACCACAAACATTGAGTTCAGAGCGTTAGGCCAACTGTCAGCTTCATCTGAAATACTTTATACCAGTATTAACCTCCTTAATGGTTACCACGCCTCTGCACTTCCAGCATTATTTCTTTCTAGTCAATCATCTAGGTGTCAGTGTACTGTTTGGCCATTCCATGCCGTTTTACTTTCCTCCGACACCTTCTGTTCAGGCTGGAGCATTATAGGCTTTACATCATGTTTGCTACTGAACTACACATATATACAGGCATAAATTAACAATTCACATTCAATTTTCATTAAAAGATACTGAATGTTTCAAGCTTACCACAATTCATAGAATAAACACAGATACGTTGACTAGCAATGAATTCTGGCACAAATACTGGCACAAATTCCCATCTGCTTATGTTCCAGGCTTTTATTTAGCAAAAATATGAGCTGGCTTCAACGCACTGTTGCTTTATCAAGCTATTTGAACTAGTGGTCTCGAACTAACGCTCCTAAGTGAGTATATCAGCGAGTCTGGCCAATGGAGCCACGTTTCGACAAGTGTTTGAAAAAATTTTACCTTCCTACGTCTCCCCTAACAACCAAAGATAGTATTTATAGTCCGACCAATGGTGTTTAGTCTTATATTTGTTGCGCTCCAATCAATTTGGAGTTTACATGGTAGGCTATTTCCGTACGTAAGGTTTTTTCAAACACGTTATAAAAAAATTTTATGAGCAGAAATGATTTCATGCTGTCAGGCATCCCCACTATTTTATTTTGGTTATAACTTGTTAATTCCTAGACTATTTGCGTAACGTTTTACATATTCTTTGTCAGCAAGCCCTAAGGAACCCAAATATATAAATTTAAAAGAGCTACGTGGCTGCGTTCAAAATATGCAATTTCTTCTACCTCCTGTTTCGAAGATGTGCTGTCTGGGTACTGTAATGTTTTCAAACGTAAACCCATCTAATGTTATCTTTTCTAATAAGCGTTTTCCAGGTTTTTTTAAAACCTAACTCTGGGAAGGTTAGTGTTTTTATCACTGTCCGTCCGAAAAAGTTAGTGCATGTGGCCTTACACGCGTGATAGTAGTAATTGTGTATCGCGTTACGCTTGTTGGGGTGGCATTAATAGCGAGACGCGTGTTTAATTTTGCATGCGTTCGGCTTTCTGCCTCTCCCCTCTCTCTATCCTTTAGTCCATCTGTTCGTTCGTTTTGGTAACGTAATATAATTAATGTTAGGATTAATTTAGGTCATTACGCATTGTGCCTCCCAATGTTTTTCTTAGAAATGCAATACCCGTTTTAATGTGTTGTGGAAACGCTTGTATTTATGCAGTGGCTTATATTTAACGTGGAAACGTTACAATTTGCAGACGAAGCATAAAACAAAGGGGGATTTCGAGTACATTCCTTGTGACAGCACTGTTATTTTACCATTGCTCTTTTCTTTATTAGAATTTATTTGTTAGGCTTTATATTTACCTGATAATTTATATATGTGGATTAGAATATTTCACGACAAAGGACAATAACTATTTTTTTAAATAGTTCTACGGAACATAGTACTAAGTGGATTTATTTACGACAGAGTAATTATTTAGTCATTACAAATATTTATTGATACACTATGTTGTCATTGGTGGATTATGTTGAGGCTGGTATTAGGCAAGGAAAAGTAGGGGCAAGTCATGAAGAATATGTTCAAACACAAAAGATGCCGCTGAAGCCAGAGAACAGAGGGCTCATGAAAGAGAAATGCAGAAAATGAAGTTTGCACAAGAGGAAGAAATGCACGGAGATTAGCAAAAAGAGCACACGAGCAGAGATTAGCAGAAAGAGCACACGAGGAGAGATTAGCAGAAATAGAGAGAGATAAAGAAGCAGACAAGATGAAATTTCAGCAGCGTCAGCAAGAATTGGAACTAGAAAAATTACGCATGACACAGCACGCCAAGGATCTATTACTTGATGTTGGTGGATCGTCGAGGAAAGAAACTACTGCTCATGTTAATCTACGACTACCGAATTTTGTGCCATCAGTAAATGATATTTAGTCTTTTTTTAGTTGATATGAGGAAAAATGTAAGGAGGTAAATATACCAAGAAAAGATGTGGGGGTCACGTTTAACTGATTATATCACAGGCGATGCTCTCACTTCTATTTATAATTTGCATGAGACTAGTAGAAGTGATTAAGATGTTGTTAAGACAATGCTGTTACGTAAGAACTTCCTGGACGAGAAGGGTTATCGTAAGAAATTAAGAACTTTATGTTCAGAAGTCAAGAAAGACTTCGGTGAATTTATTTCGTCCATTAAGACATGCCTCAATAGGTGGACTAATTTGTCTGGCATAGCTGAAACTTATGAACGATTGGTCGACTTATTTTACGTGATAAGGTGATGACATCTTGTAGCACAGATATATTGGCCCATTTTCAGGAACAAAGGCCAGCCAATATTACAGAAATGAAAGTTCTAGGCAGGCAGTATATGCACATCCAGGTAAAGATGTCAATGATGTGGATATCAACCATCGCGCTAATGCTTGCAGCGTGGATTTGGACAACAAATCTGACTGCGTAGAATGCAGAACTTTATTTGAGCCAGACGTTAAGCCTAGATTATCATGCGGACATACTCTGCCGGTATTAGCATCACACGACGGTATCGGTACTCTTCCTTTTTATAACGGGTTGTTACATAGTAGACCAGTTTCGGTATTTCGTTACACTGGATGCATAATTGTCGGTGTTAGATGATCTCTAGTTGATCCAACCAGTTTGACTGGTACATCAGTCAAGTGTGTAACATTTGGGAGTAGAATGCTATGAGTAAGCAGATTTAACTATTGATACACATTTTTTCGCGGGGAGAGTTCGTGTATGTGTTCTTAATCGATCCGTAGCTGATATTAGCAGTGGAGGACCCTGTCTGCTGATGCTTCCACCATGGCACCCCTACGACCCATGACGGGTTATGGGTTGAGATAAGATATAAGCTGATATTATACTCGGGAATATAAAGGGAGTTAAAGAGTGTTCCAAACATGATATAGGTAAATGGGAAATTGCGCATCCTCTCTGAGCCAATGCAGTTATAACAAGGGCACAACTTTTGGCTGAGTCACACGAGCATGATGCAACTCTTCATGATCGAGCTACACATCAAACTTGTAACACTATTAACAAAGAATCATTTATAGAACAACAGAAAGCGGATCCATGCTTACATAAACTATGTGCACTTACAGAGGCCAATAACATTAAGCACACACGAAAATCTCGCTATTGATTTCAAGTGAAAAATAATATTCTTATACGATGTTTTGCTGGCTATATTTCTGTTCGAAAATAAGTGGTATTACCAACTACTTTACGGCCTTTGGTACAGTCTACTGCTCATGATTAAATTTGTTCTCGACATATGGGTATCGTGCGAACCAAACACAGGATTTTATCTCATTTTTAGTGACCCGGTTTTAATAATGACATAAACATTTTTTGTCGTTCGCGCACCGTTTGTCAGAAAGTCGCGCAAAAGTGCGCACACCATTTGGCACCATTACAGGCCACAGACTTTTCTGAGTGCCCCTTTTCCAAAATGATTATCGACATTATAGGTCCACTTCCAGTTACTTCATTTCGTGGACATCGGTAAATAGTCACTTGCTTAGATATGTGCACACGATGGCCAAGAGGCTGTACCTTTAAAACATTACATCTACTGCTGTAGCAGATGCTTTGAATGTTATATTTTGGAGATTTGGATTTGTAAAGGAACTTCTTTCAGATCGGGGTACTCAGTTTGTGTCTAGTATGATGAATAAGATATTGAAGATACTGAATTTCAAACATTCAGTAACATATGTGTGTCATGCGATGTCAAATGGTATGATTGAGCGCTTCAACGGCACTTTAAAACATATCTTGAGCAAAATTACAACTAAAAGTCCTCACGATTGGGATCTGTTACTCCCTGCAGTTCTACTTGCTTACAGGAAATCCCAAATGAGCAAACAGGGTTCTCATCTTTCAAATTTGTCTTCGGCGCAAATCCAAGTGGACCGATGACAATATTGAAACAATTATTAGTTGAATCTGAGCAAGATGAACCTATCAAAACGACTTACCAATATGTGGTAGATTTACGGCAGTATTTGATAGATGCATGTCAAGTAGCCATCGAATCCTCAGAAATGGCAAAGGCAAAATCACGATTATTTTATCATCGTAATAGGAAATTAAGATCATTTAAACCAGGTGATGAATTTTTTGTTTTATTACCAGTGAAAGATAACAAATTGCTAATTGCTTGGCATGGTTCATTCCCAATTCTGTCTAACAGAACTGATGTTGATTATGCCATCAACATCAAAGGCAAACCAAAAGCATTTCATATTAATATGTTACAAATTTACAACAAACGGCCAGAACATTTAAAAGTAATAATGAGCTCTGTTGACGAGCCTACTAGACGACATGTTGCATCGGCAGTGATCGATGAAGAGCTTTACACTGCTAACGACGTGCATTTACACCTTTCATTGACCCCTTTTCAATCTTCTGAATCTTGAACTGACTTCACTATTTGTCCTACTCTTTCATCCACACGAAAGGGTTAAATTTCAGAGTTATTACAATATTTTCAGGATTTTCTCACGGATCTTCCAGGTCATACAGAAACTATTTCTGATGAGATTAAATTAAATAACACTACTCCTATTAAGTTGAGACCATACGCCATCCCTTTACATTTTCGCGATCAGGTCGATAGGGAAATATCTAGTATGCTTCAACTTGGGATTATCTCCCAGTCTGAACCACCATACTCCTTTCCGATGGTGATAGTAAGGAAAAGGGATAAATCTTTGAGACTTTGTATAGATTTTCGGAGTTTGAATAGAATTACTATCCCTGATGCTGAGCGCATGCTACTGTTGGAAGATCTCTAGCCATAAATTTCATCGGCAACTTATTTTAGTAAACTCCATTTGTCTAAAGGGTACTGGCAGATTCCTTTAACTGAATCATCTAAACCTTTCACCGCTTTTGCCTCACCATATGGTTTATTCCAATGAATTTTATGTATTTTTGATTGGTCAATGCACCTGCCAAGTTTGTACGCATGATGCTTCGTGTTTTTCATGGTCGTCGTGATATCACATATATCGATGATATTTGTTTTATAATACATGGGACGAATATATATCTCGCCTGCATTCTTTACTCGACACTCTTCGTCATCATCGTCTTACTGCCAGACCATCCAAAATTCACATAGGCTATAAAGAAATATCTTTCTTAGGGCACAGAGTTGGTCATCGGTCGCTTCAACCTGAGGAGCTCATCATCAAACGTATTCTTGATCTTACTGTCCCCACTACGAAAAAACAAGTTCGTAGCCTTTTAGGTCTTATCAACTTCTATCACAAATTCATTCCAAATATTTCTTCACTATCGTCAACTTTATTTTCTCTGATACAAAAGGGCATACCCAATAAAATTACTTGAATGTTCAATGTGATAACGCACTCCACGAAATAAATTAAACAATGTTTCTCAAATAGTCCAATTTTACGCGACACAATCTTGATTTACCGTTTCTCCTTAGGATTGATGCGTCCTCTGTGGGAACGGTGGATGCCTACTTCAGAGTTTCCAGAACAGACTACATCCAGTATTTTATGTAAGCAGAAAACTAAGTCAAGAGGAAGTTCGATACCCAGTAATAGAGCGTGAACTGCAGGCGGTGATTTGATGTATGACAAAACTTCAAAGATACCTTCTGGTTCGTCATCTCTACATTCAAACAGATCATTTGACCTTTGACATTCTTACAAACTGCGTATTATCCAAACGCAAAGATCGCTCATATTGCGATTTTACTACAACCTTACGACTACATTATATTGCCTATCAATGGCAAGGACAATGTCATTGCTGATATTTTGTCACGATGTACTTAGACATTTTCAGTGGAACACGAGCGTCGATGAACATATAATCTAACTTTCTAAGACGAATGTTACAACTTTAGTGAGGAGAATATTGAACATTATTTCCCACGGACATATTTTATTTGTCACAGATTTTGTGGAAGAACGTTAGTAATAAGTATTTTGAACATTATTTCCCCACGGACATACATTATTTGTCGCAGAATTTGGAGACGAACTCGAGTGAAAGTATTTTCATAACTTTTCATTCACGTGAATAGTTATTTACTAGTGGTGGTATTATTAATATTAGTGGTATTGCATTTTATTGATCCTCAAATCTTGTATGACGAGTATGCATGAGGTTTGCGGACCTCTCTGCTTCAAAAAGCTTCGGTTGTTTTTTTTTCGCAATAAAGGGTAAACTGTTGAGATTCTTTTTGCGCATCACTTAAGATCTTGCAATTGAAAACTTGGAAGTGCAGATGAATAGTCCGATGCGGTTGTGTATTACCAAGAAGCACATGGAGAAGAGAGCTGGAAACAGAGGTGAAAATGACGAATAGAACGTGGAAAGAACTTGAGATGATGGCACGTGACAGGAGGACTTGGCATGTGTTTGTTGAAGTCATATGCTCCTTTGGGAGTGGTATGTTACGATGAAGGTTGTGTATGCGTGGTTACGACATGACGTATGAGTGTTTGCGGTAGCAACTGGGGATTATTATGCTGTTTGTCAATGAAGGAACAGTGTTTGAGATTTCGCAAGGTATCCTGTGGGATTTACAAAGCGTATTAACATGACGACTATATGATTTTAAGAAGTGGGCTGAGAAGAAGTCGTGCTCTTGATAAGAGAGTAGTAATATATGTAAGATAGCATAAGTCAATATTGATATGTCAGATTCTGCGTGATTGCATTTCATACAATAATTACCGAGAGTGGATGGATCATAAATAATATGAAAGATTAGTGGTGGTTCTATGTACCTGTCGATGGGTGAATTAATATTTGAATGAATCTTAGTATGATAATCAGTTATGATCACGATGTTATGGATTCCCAATGTAGAAGTAATTAAAACGTTGCATCTGTGTGAAAAATGGATTTGAATTATGAATCGAATTATTCTTTGGCAATCGTATTCAACGTTGTGTTATAAACTTTTTCGCCCATTCATTTATCGGGGCAACATACATACACGCAGTCACGTAACACATAGCTTCCATTAGGAAAATGAGAGATAGAATAAGATAAGGGGAATAGTCAAAATCAAGGAGAAGAAGAAGATAAGATGTGTCAGAAGAATAAGAGATTTTTGATTGGACATGGAAATATAAAAAGTGAGAAACGGATAAGAAGTAAGACGAGAATGAAGGAGAAAGAAGAAAGAAGAAGTATGAAGGAGAAGAAAGGGACAGAAATGGGTGATAAGAGGGTAAACAAAAATAAGAAAAATACACCGCACAACAAGAAAAGTAGGTGCAGGCGACCTTCTGTCTTGACTGACTGTGTGTGGTGCACCATTTTGGGGACCTCACAGTATTGATAAAACTGACAGACTGCTGTGTCCGTTTCATATTCTGCTCTTTTCCTCAGACCTTCGGGTCCTGAGTGTTCCTCTATAAATGCCTTCGGGCAGATGAGGAAGGGACATCCCTCAACACCTTCGGTATATGAGGCTCTGTCCATTTTGGCTGGAATGACGTCTCGAAGGTTTGGTGGTTTTATAGCGATTGAGAGTACACATGAGGGCAAGTTCGGGAACAATGGGCTAATCACCTATTTGCCAGTAGCTTTGATTACATGTCTTGCCCAGGGGCCTTGTGCTCCTTGGGTCCCCTCTACACCTCGTTTTTCGGGGTAGAAGAGGTTCCGATTATGAGATGAGAGATGAGATGACAACAAGAAAAGAAGAAGGAGAGGGCAAAAGAAGAAGTTCAGGGCGAATCACGGAGGAATAAAAGCTCAAAGTAGTCGTTTAGTTTAAAGATAGAACTTAAAAAAAAAACACAGATCTCCCCATTAAAATACCAAAAGAAATAAAATAAACGAAACATAAAAAAACTATAGATGTAATAGAAGTGCATGATATCGTCAGGAGACGCCAACCGATCGATAGTGACCACCGGCTCTAGGTTCAGCATCGAGAGGTGGATGTGACCAGTTCCCTTCCTCACTGTCTTTTCCTTCCCATGTCTCAATAGCAAAGTCAGGTACCCATATACAGCTGTGTGGTGACTCGTCAGCAGGTGAATAACAATCGTGACATGAATAGTCTTGAGTTACAAAATAATGAGGGTGTACTGCAGTGGCGGTTCCAGGGGGTTGTCATTGGGGGTGCTGCACTGTTCATTCATTTAAAATACTATATATAACACTCACAAATTGTGACCACCATGTAAAATATCAACCCAGACACAAATGATTAGTGTCTTATCTCATCTAAAATCTGTCAAGAAGTTCTGAAAAGTTATTTTAAAAGTTTACTGTAACTAGGAGTAATCCTTGTCAGTCGAAGCAGCTTCCCGAGTCTCAAACCAGGTTACACAGACATGTATGCTGCTATTTCTCGTGTTCAAATTTTTCATTGTAACTTTCCTTTAATTACAGTTCATTGCACTTGAGCTGTGTTCCGTTGCAGCACTAGTTAAATAAATTCAACCCAATCGCAGCTGGCCTCTTGCTGTGTGTATATAACAAGCTTTCGCTTATAAGAGGTCAAGGTCACTTGAACTGTAATCATTTGCAGCACTTGCACAATACGGTGTTGGATAATTTTTTGTTTGTTTTGTATTTAACATTTCCGGTGTAATCTCAATTTTTTTGTATTTTTTGGTCTGTCCGGATTATGTATTATAATGTAGTAGAGACAGTATGCAGTCCTTTTTTTTACAGGTGGTGCTGCAGCTCAACAGCTCATTAAAGAAAGCCGCTACTGGTGTACTGTATACTTACATAAGTAGCCCAGACGTTTGTGCTCAGAATCTGGTTCCTCTCGTCCAGGTCGAGGATCTGTATCAGCGACATCCCGTAGAAGATGGTGATGGTGTCGTTCTGTTCCTGGACTGGCCGGCCCATTTTCCCGATTTCGGTGTAGTTTCCGATCAAGTCTCTGATTAAACGTTTCTCGTGCGACATCAGAACCACGCCTGCAAGTAGATCAGTCAGCTAAGGGTAACATATAGCCAAAATTGTGCTGATAGGAAACCTACGCAGACTGTTACAACTGGAGGCTACCTGATCATCAGAAGTTGTTCCCCCTTCAGATAAGTGTTTCGATTATTTTATCTTCCCTAACCTCGAAAAATAAAAATGGGTGGGGGGAGCAGCTGTTAGGTCATGGCTCCAAAGTGTCAGTCCCCGGTTGTTTGTTTGTTTGTTTTTTCTTCCACATTATTAATTTAAAAAAAGAACGAAGATCCAAACTAATCCATTATCTCGAACTCTCTTTTGTTGAGCCTTGATGATTCTGAAAAAGAACATCATGCGATCCTTGATACCTTTATTATTTTAAGTACAGTTCTCTGACCTGAATATTTGATTACGGCTAATTTTTATGTCTTAATTAATTAAAAGTTAGACTCGCTTAATGAGACTTTCATTCAACCATTCCATATGAGAGCAGGCTATTTCTAGCACGACGGTAGCTGGGAAGATTTTATAGAAATTGATATATATCCATCATCCCCCAAAAAATTATAAATACGGAGATTTCGACACTAGCTTGAAAATTTAAAAAAGAAAAAAAGTTTCTTCAAACGCTTAATATAACTTACCGCAGCAGTTACAAACCGCGAGCAGAAGGAGCGTGCTAATACAGTTGAAATACATTCCGCAGCAAAATAAATTAAGGACAAGAAAAAAAAAGGAAGTTATATTTTACAAGAGCGTCTTATTGGCAGAGTGGATAGAGCTCTTGCCCTCGCGGTAAAGTTACCAGGCTACGGATTCGAAACCTCGTAACGTCACGCTGTAGCCTTCCCACCTGTAAATAGTTACCTGACAATGCTCTAGAGTTAGAAAGGCAAAAGCAGCGAGAAGGAACTAGTCACCCCACCTAAAAATAGAACCTAATATGGTGAAGTCTCTAACACTTCACCCCCTACGGCAGTATCTGATATGAAGCTACCTTTACCTTTAACCTTCAGTTTATTACAAGAATAATTAGACATCAACAAATATTGTCTCGGGTCGGCCAGCCATGGATACTACAGTTCAAGTTTGTTCTTTTTTTCACATAGAGGAATTTAGAAATGCAGGAAAAGTATTCTCTGGAATAATCAAAGACGATGCTTAGGGTTCTCTCACACAATACGATACTAGGGCTGCATAGATCACCAGAGAAGTAAACCCCTCCCCCCACTTTTTTTCAATATCAAAAGATCTCTCCTTAACTATCTAATACCTATTCAAAACTATCCTATATTTCGTCATAACTATTCGATATCTCTCCACAACTCTCCGATATCTCTTCATAACTCTCATGTATGTCTTCATAACTCTTCAAATGTCTCCATAACTCTCTAATATCTGTCAATAACTCTTTTATACCTCCCCATAACTGTCCTTTATCTCTCCAAAACTCTCCTATATTTCTCTTTAACTCTCCTATACCTTTCCAAAACTCTCCGATATCTCTTCATTAGTCTCCTATATTTCTCCATAAATCTCGTATATCTTTCCATAACTCTCCTGTATGTCTCTATAACTCCCCTATATTTCTCCATAACTCTCCTAAATTTCTCCGTAACTCGCAGATCTCTCTATAATATCTCTTCATAACTCTCCCATATCTCTTCATTAATCTCCTATACTTCTCCATAACTCTCCAATATTGTATTTGAAATTAAAACTTCTGAAATGTACAAATTTCTGATGATTCTACAAAAGTTCTGGTAAGTATTTTAATTGAAAAGACGTTGATAATATTCTCAACAGTGATATTCTGGTAAGTCCTGTTTTACTACATGTCGTAGATTTTATCTGATAGGTAATAGATGTTTATAGTCCTGTCTGAGCAGAGGTGATAGTGATAACTATGTGAAAGTAAGGTGGAAGAAATAGTTTTTTCTCACGAGGTGATAGTGTAAGAGAAAGGACAGTCTCTGGGTGAAGCAATTTCTCTAATCCAGCCTATCAGTACGACTTTCTTTAAATCAGACACACTTTCTCTCCTTGTACGAAATACAAGTTACACTGCACCCACATGCACACAATTCTGTGACAAATATGCACAACGTGAAAACAAACTATGAATAACGGATACGGTAGGGTTTGACCATCGCAATAACTAAAGGTATATTAAGTTTATTTATCACTAGAACTTTACAACATACATCATATACATCAATAGATCATGGTTTACAGACAAATGAAAATTAATCAAATAGGTTCTCCCCTCTGGTATAGGAACAGGAAAGAAGATCCCAACAGAGGTTGATTAACCCAAAAGATCAAAAAAGTTAACAATAAGGGTATAGAATAGTCAGTAAAGAAAACAAAGAACAGTTCCTAATTAATCTATCCTGTAAATACTCATGTTAGTAAGAACAAAAGAAAAGATTTGTATGATAGTGGTAACAACAGAAATCAGTTTCTTTCTCCGTTCATTCGATTCACATACGTACAGTGGCCACTCGGATTTGCTTACCAATAGTTGTCGCAGGCATTCCGTGAAAATAAACACTAATAAGTAATCAGACTATTTAGTGTCCTATTAAGTTTTACCAAATCCAGCCCCAGACTCGCCGTAGTTGCTGACTGCAAATGTCACGGGAGTCGCTGGAGTTGGTGATTTAATTTTTCCTAGATAAAATACGGTATCTCTGCCTTCAGTTGGTTGGAGTAAGGTTCATAAGTGGTGATCGCCGACGTAGGATGAATAATACAGATATATTCTGTGTTGTCTAGCCTCTGGTTTCTGAGACACTATGTTAAATTACACAAATGTTGTTGAACAATATATTTTGCCACAGCTGGCTGCTGGGATTTATATAAATGAAATCTGGTAATAGTTCTGGCCCAGTTAATAATATAATTATTGTGCTAGTTTGGTCTCCCTCATAAAAATTAAGAAAATGGACCGAAGACTCAACAATATTATAAAGTTCCTGGTTGCTTCTACAATTATAAGACTATAAGAACGCAAGTTCATATGGCCGTAAGTCCGCTAAAACGCAGGTTTTTGATCAGCCTATATTATAGGAAAGAATATATAAACATTTAACCATAATAACAATATAATCTCTAACACGTGTTTAAGTAGGACCTCTTCACCACTCCGTTATAAATTAGATTTAAAACACAAGTGTTTAGTTTATCCTATCGTTTTTTTAACGCGTGATATGAACACTAGTCATTAAAAAAATTACATAAAATGGATATGAGTAAGTAATATATACCGTCAGTAGACAGTTATTTAATGTATGTACTAGTCAATTTTAAATTTAAAAAACTCTTACTAGAGAATAGCGAGTAATTAAATTTACTTTACAGCCGGAAAAAATATTAGCTATAAGTTATTTAATTAACACAGAGGATCCCAGTGAAAAATAAATGAAAACTTTAAACACACCAAATCACTTAAAGGCTAGTATATAAATTACCGCAAAACAGAGAAAATATGAAACACTCCACGAATTCTAATAACTCACTCTGTACGAGAAATCTAGGATATCGAGCTAGTTAATTCAGCAAACTCTCTGCCTTCTGATAATGACTATTGGAGAGACGACCCAGAGTCCTCTGGGAGGACAACATTAAACAATCTTTGAAGGCCCGAGGACTAGAAGGGAACCAGGCCAGGAGGAAGACAGCCGATAGGATAGTCTGGCGCTCTCTCTTCCAAACCTCTACACCTCACGGTAGAAGAGGAACGACTAAGTAAGTAAGTAAGAGACGGGGTATATATCCATAGATGCCGTTCTTTTCGCTTCTAAATGCGAAGTCACACCTACGTCCAGAGCCGGGCAAATTTGCCGTATGATTCCTGAATGAAGGGATATTTCTTCACCTCTGCCGCATCTCAAACTCTGTCTTGTCTCACATTCTCCCCGTTCCCTTCCTGAATAAATGGATATTTCTTCACCTGTGCCGCATCTCAAACTCGTAAGTTAATTACCCTGAAAATGTAACACTCCAATATACATCTCAGGCTTATCGCCCCCTTGATTCTCCAAAGAAACTAGTTAACGCCTTACTGCTCACTTCGCTCTGTTTCACATAGTGCTTAATTGCCAGATGGCTCGCGTGTTAATTGCGATCGTGAATCAGACGTTCGTGTAGCAAAAAAATATAAAACCTAGATGGGGAAGGGCAAAAGTGGACGGTCAGCAACTGCTGCACTACTTACATATGTGACACTACACTACTCATATTTACCAATATGTATTTCTTAAAATATTTAAAAAAAACTCATAAGTGAAAGACAAACGTAATAATACAAGGAAAAAAACTACAGACAAATATCATACAAAATTGTGAATCTAGACTCGGAAAACGACTTTGCATCGAAGATCGACAGCAATGAATGCCCATCTTTATCTGTCTCTTGTCATGAAGGTACACTCTGAGAAAACCTTTCCCTTTCCATCACTTGATGTTTGTGTCATAAAATTAACAGTGATACAACGTAAAAATATCTCCAAAGGATAAAATGTAGGGATAAAAAGAATGCGTAAGTTACTAGAAGGCATGATCGCCCACGCCGCGGGTCACTACCCTCCATAAAAATTGACTTGCTAGACGGGAAGTCAAAACGGTTACCATTTGAACGGGATGAGAACGGCGGATCAAAAGGAAAAATTCACGTCCCCAAATTGACACGAGGTACGGAAAGGGACGCTTATGCGATACCAAGCCTTTTATTTGAATTCAGCGGCAAAAGCATTACAACGCAGATGCTTGAAATATTACAAAATTAAAAAAAGTAACTTTTTCTTAATACTAATGTTAGGAATATAAAAATTAGCTGGCCGGATGGCCCATTTTGAGCAGTGAAATAATATGCTTTTATTTATACAGACGGATAGATAATAATGAAGACATTGACAAAAGACTGTGTTGTTCACATCAGCGAAAGACTGCATTGAATCAAACATGTCACTAATTTGCACAAAAACCGCGACCTTGAGACTCAAGTGTCCAAATCTAGTTAGAATGAAAGAGAGGGACATTGGTGGGAGCTGTGGCTAAAAATAACTTTAAAGACAAAATTTGTAGAGGGGACGGATAGGTTGGTTCAAAAACCAAGTACGTTTTTGTGAAAACGCAAGTAGAGACGGGCGGACTAACAGATAAAAATCCATACTTGACTGAAGCATGACTGAAATGACTTTAGTGTAGGAAATTTGAATTTGAAAAAACACAAGGCATTGATTGGCCACAGACAATCATATTATCAGCGCTCAGACGCGCTTTTTTGCCATTCCTCAATAGTTGTCCAGTGATAGACACAGTAAATTTTAAGTGTGGTGATTTCCAATGAAGTAAATTGAAATAAGTTCAGGGACTCCATACTATAGCCAGCAGCTCAGCTGAGTTTTGCTAGCATTTCTGTGTTCTTTATTCATAATCTGGTAAGATTGAAATTATTTCTTTGTATATTTTAAATATTGTTTAATGTTTCGAGTGATTTGATACTGCCATATCGAAATCTAGCCTTACAACAAGTAAGGATTTGCTCTAGACCCCACGCCCTAGTTCAGGGTCTAGGGACAAACAATATATATAAACTCCAGCAAGGGTTAGGAAGGACAGATCAAGTGTTGAGATCAGTGGAACATATCACCTATCCTATTCTATGGCAGGAAGCTAATAAACATATTTCGGAATATGTAGTCTGGGAGAACTTATCCTATGTGAAACCAACTTGGTAAGATGTGTTGTATGGTCAGAGAGATCTGACCCTGTCTAAGTGGTGTTATTGTAAATTGTTACGTGTAGAAGTGGCTCCTTAGGTAAGGTTCTGAACCTAAACCAATACTTTATTTCAGAGCTGTGAGTTTTTTATGTTGACACCAAAAGGTGGTGTCAAATGCTGGGTAAATAATTGACAGTGAGGACCCGTGCAGTGTCGCATCTCGGCAGAACAGCCTTGTATTGCCCCCAAGCACGGAGAGGTGGGCTCACCCGATATATTGCCCCCAAGCACGGAGAGGTGGGGCCACCAGATTCCAGCACCAGAACTACTCTTTCAAAGTTACGTAAGCAGGCTGGTCTGCTGGATTTACACCTACTTCATAGACATAGCACCCAAAGTGAATTACTACTAAAACATCCCATTTCCTTCCATCATTAATGGACAATGTTTGGTAGGCTTAGACAGGGAGGGATGAAGCCACCCCAACAGCACATCTATTCATCGTTCTCCCAGGGAAAATAAAATTATGAACTGTGGAAATATTAACTAATCGTGAAAATTGTATACGTACACACCTTTTATTTATCATGCCATTTATTCATGCCATTCACTCATAAATTCCAAAATCTCTCATATGTTCTCGCCAAAATAAAACCTTGGTTCAGAACAAATAAATTTTAAAAAGATTTACTTTCTAAAATTTCACCAGCTGAATTTAGTTCATTGTGTTCTAAATTTTATTGATAATATTATATTATTTAATATCTGTGTGTGTGTGTTTGTATATGTCAATACAACACATTACATTCAGTACCCTAGATTTTAACGTAGCCACATTCATTAGAAAAAAAGATAGGTGTGAGGTCGTAGTGGTAGCAAGAAAGGCCTTCTGAAAATTCACAGCTACATTTTATCTCAGGAGCCTTCACAGCTGACCTCATACATCACACTTAGTAATATCACCATCATACAATACCATCAAAACCACTGCAGATATTGGGGGCTCGTCCGGGATAATTAGCATAAACAATAATATAAGGATCACCTGGTGGGAGAAATAAAATTAGGGGAACAAAATTGTAAAATTCCCTTAAAATTAAAAGTGTCCCTTTAAATTAAAAGGGCAATTAGAAGTTGGTGAATCTTCACAGCCAGTGTTAGTTAATTAATTAATTAGAATTATTTTAGTCTAGAGTAATTATAAGTACTTTAGTGGTTGGAAATTTTACTTTGCTTATTGCTAGATTTGTTTAAAAAGTATGGCGGAGCTGGCAAAATTTAGATCAGCTGCTGTGCTGACGGCAAAGGAGATGGGAATGGATGGTCAGATTTTAATTCAATACGTAACGGCTGAATGTGATAAGTATATTGAACGGGAAGAAAGAAGATTAGAAAAAGAGGCTGACAGAAAATTAGAGTCTGAAAGGTTGGCTGAAGAGAAGAGGTTACAAATTGAGGCTGAGACTAAGAGGTTGCAGATTGAGGCTGACAAAGAGGCTAAAGCATTGGAGGCAGAAGAAAAACGACAGCAAAGGGAGGCAGAAGATAGAAGGTTGCAAAGGGAGCACGAATTACGACTAAGGGAGCTGGAATTACAAGGCCAGGCTCCTGAAAATGGTGCCAGCCCTTTTGCCTCAGATGCTACGCCCAGTCTGGGAGCCTCAAACTCAGCTATGGGGTTTCATTTAGACCATTTTGTTGAAAAAGACGATGACATAGAGGGGTACCTAGGACGTTTTGAGTTATTAGCTACTACATATGGGTTAGAGAGAGAGAGAGGTGGAGTTTAAAGCTATCACAGGGACTGAGAGGTACTTCTTATGAAGTCTTCGCAAAAATGAACAGAGAAGACCAAGACAATTATGACATGTTAAAGCAGGCTTTGTTATTGAGGTACGAAAAAAATGGGGAATTTTATCGTAAGAAATTTAGAAATGCCAAACTGTTGTCTGGGGAGACATACCACCAATTCTCTGCCAGACTGGAAACCTATTTGGAGAAATGGACTGCTCTGGGGAAGACCCAAGATCTTAAAGAAATGATCATGATTGAGCAATTGAGAGAGTCCATGGCTCCAGACATGAGAAAATTCCTCATGGAACAAGGTGCAGAGAAATTGGGAGAGGTTTTAAATGTCGCTGAGAGGTATCAGGCAGCCCAGGCAGAGGTTAGTGGTGCTAAAAAGAAGCACATAGATAATTTTAAAGCTCCACCGCCATTTAATAAATTTGACAATAGAGAACAGGGTAATAGAGGTAGGACAAACTTTGAGCGGCCAAGAAATGACTATCGCGACAGAAACTCACAGTTCAATGACCAAAAAAAATAATGAAAGGAAACCGTTTAACCAAGGAAAAAGATGGTGTAAATGGTGCAAGAAAGATAACCATAACACCGAATTTTGTAGAAGGAAACTTTCAAACATTGCTGCAATGAAGTCGGGGACGCAAAGATTAAAGGTTAATCCTAATGGACAACAGGAACCTTATCACCCCCCAGTTTGTGAGGATGTTATTTGTAATGGGGTCACCATAAGGTGCCTTTATGATACAGGTTTGGATTATGATTCAGTTGTGAAGTCTAGCCTAGTGGACCCAAGTCAGTATACCACAGAAACAGTGGAAATACAAGGGGCGACTAAGGACATACCACTCATGACACTTCCCATCGCAAGGATAACGGTGAAAACTCGCTATGTGGAAGGAGAAATCAGAGCAGCAGTGATAGATGAACCAATCTACCCTCTGATATTGGGGTGTAGATACGTCTTCTTGGGGAATCCCGAGAGGCCTGTGATCATGGCGACAGTGCAGACCAGGTCACAGAAGAAGGAGGAAGAAGGTGAACCTATAAATGCTCATCCAGAGGAGATGAGAAAGGCGCAGGCTGAGGATAGGACACTCAAGCCATGTTTCAAAAAATTGCCCAAAGGCCACACACCTCCAAGCAAGGGAGAGTACTTTGTGAAGAACAGATTATTATACAGGAAGACAGGAACTAGATCCACTGGTCACGGACAGTTAGTTCTTCCCAAGATATATAGGGCAAACTTAATAAGGAGCTTACATGTTGGAAAAGATGGTGACCATGAGAATGTCGGTACCATCTGCCAAAAGATTGCTCGAAAATACTATTGGCCCGACGTAAATGTCGATGTTGAAAACTTTGTAGAAGCATGTGGCGTATTTCATGAGGGAACACCCACAAAGGGAAAATATGTGCAGGACCTAGAAACGCCACGGGGCAACTTTAGGCCTGAAAGGAAAACTAATTATACTCGGGTAGACAAAGTGGAATGGGAGCCCCCTTTTCACACCCAGTCTTCACTTGAATGGATTAACACGGCCACTATGCGACGAGTACAAAGAGTAAATTTTGCCCAGGATAAGATGACAATCCCTCGGTCAGACTTATATAAACTGGAAGAACAGAAAAGAGAGCGAAGATCTCTCATAAGCAATCTCAAGTGGGGAGACAAACCCCAGAAAAAAATTGGTAGTGGTCGATTTGTGAGTGATGATTCTAGGAAGAAAAGTCCTCATTATAAAGCTTCTAATGGACGGGACCCGATGGGTTCCATGAAAAATAAGTATGATAAATTAAAGATCCAGATGTAACTTTATTAAGGACCTGGACGGATGAGAAGGCGGAAGAACCTGTTACCTCATCTTATCAATACGTGAACGAACTGACCACTCGTCTGAAAGCTGGATGGAAACTGGCAAATGATAATTTGAAACAAGCCAGGAAGAAACATGCAGCATATTTTAATAGGAAGGCAAAGGACCGAGAACTAACTGTGGGAGAGAAGGTGCTTCTTCTACTACCCGGTAGCTAGAATAAATTACAAATTGGATGGCAAGGTCCATATACGGTTCTAGAGAAGGTGTCTAGAACAAACTATAAAATTGACAAAAAGGGAAAGGAGAAAGTTTATCACGTAAACCTGTTAAAGAAGTATCTTGACAGACCACTCCAGGAAAGCACCCCCTTACTGACCTTAGCTATCGCAACTCAAATGCAAAAGGAACCACTCACCTCACATGAATACCCATTACATCCTTGTGAAACAGCAGCACAGGTAAAAGTCAGTAAGCACCTGACTAAAAACCAGAGGGAGAGAGTTCAAAAGGTTCTGGAGGAACATACAGATGTATTAACAGATAAAATCAAAGATTTTAACTCTATTTGTGCTCCTCTGACTGATCTGACTCGCAAGGGACTTCCAGATAAAATTATTTGGACTGCGCAAAGTGAACTAGCGTTCTTCTTCTTCTTCCTCGTTCGCCTTCAGACTTCCACATTTATGACTCTAATAAAGGCAGCAGTCAACTCAAGGTTCCCGACATCTCCAAACAGTTTTTCGTTGACAGAAGTAGGTTGTTGCCATATGCTACCCCGTTCATTACTGTAGGTTGGGCAGTACTGCAGCAGGTGTTCGACTGTCATCGGGCTGGTACCGCAGGTGCAGAGATCTGTTGCACCAATTTTGTATTTGTGGTACAGATGGTATCTCAATCTGTTGTGCCCAGTGCGCAGTCGAAAAATGATGACCTGTTCTTTTCTGGATAGTTGATGATATGCGTCATTTTTCAAATGTCCCGGGTGCTCTCTTTCCCATTTGGACTTGAATGTAGCCTTTATAGTGGTCTTTGCCGTTGCGTAAGTTGTCTCTATATCATTTTGCTGTAAGGCACCTCCTTCTTTAGCAAGTCTATCTGCCTCTTCATTTCCTGGTATGTTGCAATGGGCGTTCAAAGACTTAAAGGAAAAACTCACTAGCAAGCCTATTCTCAAACTGCCTGATTTGACACAGGACTTTGTTTTAAGAACCGATGCAAGTAATGTAGGACTCGGAGGGGCTTTGTTGCAAAGATCATCTTCACCTGATGGGGAACTGAAACCAGTCGCTTATGCAAGCCGCAAATTGAATAAGGCGGAACAAGGATACTCCACAAGCGAAAAAGAATGTTTAGCGTTAATCTGGGCAATAAAGAAGTTTCAAATCTATCTGTATGGTAGGACTTTTGTGGTCGAGACGGATCATCAGCCTGAAAACGCAAGATTGCTGAGG
Source organism: Oreohelix idahoensis (assembly GCA_024509875.1). Taxonomy (NCBI): domain Eukaryota; kingdom Metazoa; phylum Mollusca; class Gastropoda; order Stylommatophora; family Oreohelicidae; genus Oreohelix; species Oreohelix idahoensis. The sequence continues at coordinate 222,466 of JAMPIV010011035.1, forward strand.
TGGTCTTTATTGCTTCAACCTTATCAGTTTAGTATCCAATATATCCCAGGCAAATTGAATGTCGGTGCAGATTTCCTCAGTCGGCACCCCTGTGATCAAAATTAGAGTAATGGCAGACGTGAGGAGAGATTTTATCTATGTGTATCACTGGTTTTAGAACTTGCCGTAGGCATGTTTTCAAGTGGGGAGATGTGTCATAAAATTAACAGTGATACAACGTAAAAATATCTCCAAAGGATAAAATGTAGGGATAAAAAGAATGCGTAAGTTACTAGAAGGCATGATCGCCCACGCCGCGGGTCACTACCCTCCATAAAAATTGACTTGCTAGACGGGAAGTCAAAACGGTTACCATTTGAACGGGATGAGAACGGCGGATCAAAAGGAAAAATTCACGTCCCCAAATTGACACGAGGTACGGAAAGGGACGCTTATGCGATACCAAGCCTTTTATTTGAATTCAGCGGCAAAAGCATTACAACGCAGATGCTTGAAATATTACAAAATTAAAAAAGTAACTTTTTCTTAATACTAATGTTAGGAATATAAAAATTAGCTGGCCGGATGGCCCATTTTGAGCAGTGAAATAATATGCTTTTATTTATACAGACGGATAGATAATAATGAAAGAGAGGGACATTGGTGGGAGCTGTGGCTAAAAATAACTTTAGAGACAAAATTTGTAGAGGGGACGGATAGGTTGGTTCAAAAACCAAGTACGTTTTTGTGAAAACGCAAGTAGAGACGGGCGGACTAACAGATAAAAATCCATACTTGACTGAAGCATGACTGAAATGACTTTAGTGTATGAAATTTGAATTTGAAAAAACACAAGGCATTGATTGGCCACAGACAATCATATTATCAGCGCTCAGACGCGCTTTTTTGCCATTCCTCAATAGTTGTCCAGTGATAGACACAGTAAATTTTAAGTGTGGTGATTTCCAATGAAGTAAATTGAAATAAGTTCAGGGACGCCATACTATAGCCAGCAGCTCAGCTGAGTTTTGCTAGCATTTCTGTGTTCTTTATTCATAATCTGGTAAGATTGAAATTATTTCTTTGTATATTTTAAATATTGTTTAATGTTTCGAGTGATTTGATACTGCCATATCAAAATCTAGCCTTACAACAAGTAAGGATTTGCTCTAGACCCCCCGCCCTAGTTCAGGGTCTAGGGACAAACAATATATATAAACTCCAGCAAGGGTTAGGAAGGACAGATCAAGTGTTGAGATCAGTGGAACATATCACCTATCCTATTCTATGGCAGGAAGCTAATAAACATATTTCAGAATATGTAGTCTGGGAGAACTTATCCTATGTGAAACCAACTTGGTAAGATGTGTTGTATGGTCAGAGAGATCTGACCCTGTCTAAGTGGTGTTATTGTAAACTGTTACGTGTAGAAGTGGCTCCTTAGGTAAGGTTCTGAACCTAAACCAATACTTTATTTCAGAGCTGTGAGTTTTTTATGTTGACACCAAAAGGTGGTGTCAAATGCTGGGTAAATAATTGACAGTGAGGACCCGTGCAGTGTCGCATCTCGGCAGAACAGCCTTGTATTGTCCCCAAGCACGGAGAGGTGGGGCCACCCGATATATTGCCCCCAAGCACGGAGAGGTGGGGCCACCAGATTCCAGCACCAGAACTACTCTTTCAAAGTTACGTAAGCAGGCTGGTCTGCTGGATTTACACCAACTTCATAGACATAGCACCCAAAGTGAATTACTACTAAAACATCCCATTTCCTTCCATCATTAATGGACAATGTTTGGTAGGCTTAGACAGGGAGGGATGAAGCCACCCCAACAGCACATCTATTCATCGTTCTCCCAGGGAAAATAAAATTATGAACTGTAGAAATATTAACTAATCGTGAAAATTGTATACGTACACACCTTTTATTTATCATGCCATTTATTCATGCCATTCACTCATAAATTCCAAAATCTCTCATATGTTCTGGCCAAAATAAAACCTTGGTTCAGAACAAATAAATTTTAAAAAGATTTACTTTCTAAAATTTCACCAGCTGAATTTAGTTCATTGTGTTCTAAATTTTATTGATAATATTATATTATTTAATATCTGTGTGTGTGTGTTTGTATATGTCAATACAACACATTACATTCAGTACCCTAGATTTTAACGTAGCCCCATTCATTAGAAAAAAAGATAGGTGTGAGGTCGTAGTGGTAGCAAGAAAGGCCTTCTGAAAATTCACAGCTACATTTTATCTCAGGAGCCTTCACAGCTGACCTCATAAATCACACTTAGTAATATCACCATCATACAATACCATCAAAACCACTGCAGATATTGGGGGCTCGTCCGGGATAATTAGCATAAACAGTAATATAAGGATCACCTGGTGGGAGAAATAAAATTAGGGGAACAAAATTGTAACTTTCCCTTAAAATTAAAAGTGTCCCTTTAAATTAAAAGGGCAATTAGAAGTTGGTGAATCTTCACAGCCAGTGTTAGTTAATTAATTAATTAGAATTATTTTAGTCTAGAGTAATTATAAGTACTTTAGTGGTTGGAAATTTTACTTTGCTTATTGCTAGATTTGTTTAAAAAGTATGGCGGAGCTGGCAAAATTTAGATCAGCTGCTGTGCTGACGGCAAAGGAGATGGGAATGGATGGTCAGATTTTAATTCAATACGTAACGGCTGAATGTGATAAGTATATTGAACGGGAAGAAAGAAGATTAGAAAAAGAGGCTGACAGAAAATTAGAGTCTGAAAGGTTGGCTGAAGAGAAGAGGTTACAAATTGAGGCTGAGACTAAGAGGTTGCAGATTGAGGCTGACAAAGAGGCTAAAGCATTGGAGGCAGAAGAAAAACGACAGCAAAGGGAGGCAGAAGATAGAAGGTTGCAAAGGGAGCACGAATTACGACTAAGGGAGCTGGAATTACAAGGCCAGGCTCCTGAAAATGGTGCCAGCCCTTTTGCCTCAGATGCTACGCCCAGTCTGGGAGCCTCAAACTCAGCTATGGGGTTTCATTTAGACCATTTTGTTGAAAAAGACGATGACATAGAGGGGTACCTAGGACGTTTTGAGTTATTAGCTACTACATATGGGTTAGAGAGAGAGAGGTGGAGTTTAAAGCTATCACAGGGACTGAGAGGTACTTCTTATGAAGTCTTCGCAAAAATGAACAGAGAAGACCAAGACAATTATGACATGTTAAAGCAGGCTTTGTTATTGAGGTACGAAAAAAATGGGGAATTTTATCGTAAGAAATTTAGAAATGCCAAACTGTTGTCTGGGGAGACATACCACCAATTCTCTGCCAGACTGGAAACCTATTTGGAGAAATGGACTGCTCTGGGGAAGACCCAAGATCTTAAAGAAATGATCATGATTGAGCAATTGAGAGAGTCCATGGCTCCAGACATGAGAAAATTCCTCATGGAACAAGGTGCAGAGAAATTGGGAGAGGTTTTAAATGTCGCTGAGAGGTATCAGGCAGCCCAGGCAGAGGTAAGTGGTGCTAAAAAGAAGCACATAGATAATTTTAAAGCTCCACCGCCATTTAATAAATTTGACAATAGAGAACAGGGTAATAGAGGTAGGACAAACTTTGAGCGGCCAAGAAATGACTATCGCGACAGAAACTCACAGTTCAATGACCAAAAAAATAATGAAAGGAAACCGTTTAACCAAGGAAAAAGATGGTGTAAATGGTGCAAGAAAGATAACCATAACACCGAATTTTGTAGAAGGAAACTTTCAAACATTGCTGCAATGAAGTCGGGGACGCAAAGATTAAAGGTTAATCCTAATGGACAACAGGAACCTTATCACCCCCCAGTTTGTGAGGATGTTATTTGTAATAAGGTCACCATAAGGTGCCTTTATGATACAGGTTTGGATTATGATTCAGTTGTGAAGTCTAGCCTAGTGGACCCAAGTCAGTATACCACAGAAACAGTGGAAATACAAGGGGCGACTAAGGACATACCACTCATGACACTTCCCATCGCAAGGATAACGGTGAAAACTCGCTATGTGGAAGGAGAAATCAGAGCAGCAGTGATAGATGAACCAATCTACCCTCTGATATTGGGGTGTAGATACGTCTTCTTGGGGAATCCCGAGAAACCTGTGATCATGGCGACAGTGCAGACCAGGTCACAGAAGAAGGAGGAAGAAGGTGAACCTATAAATGCTCATCCAGAGGAGATGAGAAAGGCGCAGGCTGAGGATAGGACACTCAAGCCATGTTTCAAAAAATTGCCCAAAGGCCACACACCTCCAAGCAAGGGAGAGTACTTTGTGAAGAACAGATTATTATACAGGAAGACAGGAACTAGATCCACTGGTCACGGACAGTTAGTTCTTCCCAAGATATATAGGGCAAACTTAATAAGGAGCTTACATGTTGGAAAAGATGGTGACCATGAGAATGTCGGTACCATCTGCCAAAAGATTGCTCGAAAATACTATTGGCCCGACGTAAATGTCGATGTTGAAAACTTTGTAGAAGCATGTGGCGTATTTCATGAGGGAACACCCACAAAGGGAAAATATGTGCAGGACCTAGAAACGCCACGGGGCAACTTTAGGCCTGAAAGGAAAACTAATTATACTCGGGTAGACAAAGTGGAATGGGAGCCCCCTTTTCACACCCAGTCTTCACTTGAATGGATTAACATGGCCACTATGCGACGAGTACAAAGAGTAAATTTTGCCCAGGATAAGATGACAATCCCTCGGTCAGACTTATATAAACTGGAAGAACAGAAAAGAGAGCGAAGATCTCTCATAAGCAATCTCAAGTGGGGAGACAAACCCCAGAAAAAAATTGGTAGTGGTCGATTTGTGAGTGATGATTCTAGGAAGAAAAGTCCTCATTATAAAGCTTCTAATGGACGGGACCCGATGGGTTCCATGAAAAATAAGTATGATAAATTAAAGATCCAGATGTAACTTTATTAAGGACCTGGACAGATGAGAAGGCGGAAGAGACTGTTACCTCATCTTATCAATACGTGAACGAACTGACCACTCGTCTGAAAGCTGGATGGAAACTGGCAAATGATAATTTGAAACAAGCCAGGAAGAAACATGCAGCATATTTTAATAGGAAGGCAAAGGACCGAGAACTAACTGTGGGAGAGAAGGTGCTTCTTCTACTACCCGGTAGCCAGAATAAATTACAAATTGGATGGCAAGGTCCATATACGGTTCTAGAGAAGGTGTCTAGAACAAACTATAAAATTGACAAAAAGGGGAAGGAGAAAGTTTATCATGTAAACCTGTTAAAGAAGTATCTGGACAGACCACTCCAGGAAAGCACCCCCTTACTGACCTTAGCTATCGCAACTCAAATGCAAAAGGAACCACTCACCTCACATGAATACCCATTACATCCTTGTGAAACAGCAGCACAGGTAAAAGTCAGTAAGCACCTGACTAAAAACCAGAGGGAGAGAGTTCAAAAGGTTCTGGAGGAACATACAGATGTATTAACAGATAAACCAGGCCATACAAATTTGCTACAGTATGACATAAAACTGGTAGACTCAAACCCAATCTGTATGAGAGCCTATTCTATTCCGTTCGCGAAGGAGAAGGCATTGAAGGAAGAAATAGATTATTTGTTGAAGGAGGGGATTATTTCGCACAGTGAATCATCTTTTAGTTCTAGTGTCGTTTTGTTGAGAAAACCGTCTGGGGAACACAGACTGTGCATAGATTACAGGAAACTGAATGCTGTCACAGAAGGACAAGTGGATCCATTACCAGACACAAAACAGTTTTTTGCCAGACTGAACAAGGCAAAATACTTTTCAAAGGTGGATCTTAGTAAAGGCTATTACCAGATCCCAGTGAAGCCTGAAGTGAGACCTTATTTGGCTTTTAGCACTTTAGCTGCTAGGCCAACAAAATGTTGTATTGGATGCAAAGAGTGGAATTCTTGGGACACACTCGTTATATAGGGTAAACATGACCCTGACCCAAGAACTTGGAAAAAAATGCAGAGAGCACCTAGACCACAAACAAAAAGGA